>JABJVR010002469.1:0-17347 GCA_025773905.1 Chitala chitala
CAATATTTTGGTACATTAAACTTTACCTTTATTGGTCTTTTATTGTAAAAAATGAAGCACACGAGAATTTGCCATTCCCCTCTAGCAGTAGTTGGTTTTCTTTAAAAAAACGATACCATAACTTATGTTACATGGTATCTATGGTGTCTATAACATCTGCTGTACAGGTTACACCTTGAATTTTTAACCCTCCAGAACCCCATCTGACTTGCATGCAACAAATTTTGACGAGAGACAGCACCGTTTTGTTCAGCACTGGTTTTGATATCACTAATACCCAGTGTTAGGTTCCCCAGGGTTGTCACATGGATGTAAAGACGACAAAAATGTTGCCAATTTTTTATAAATTTTACTTACAAAGTGGAGGAAAAAAAAAAGTTAGATTTGGCACAATTAAAAATGATCAATGAGTTGCTGTAAGTGTTTTTACCCGTAAAGGCCTGGTAGCTCTATGGGTGGAGCATCAGGCTGTGATGCAGAAGTCTCCCAGCTCAAAGCCCAGCCCAGCCAGGTGTGTCCCTGAGCAAGACACTCAGCAGTAGCCCCCCAGGCAGCATGTGTGACTGCCCACTGCTCCCCCCAGGGGGGTAGGCTAAATGCAGAGAACAAATCTCATTGTGACATGTATGTGTAATATGTATGCAGTGACAATAAAAGCTGATTATAATTTAAAACGTACGTCACGCTGTGATGGGTAAAATTCGTCAAACTGCCTTAAAACCAGACATTTACAATATTAACAGTCAAAACGTAGAATATCTAATATATTAACAGTGGCTAATTAAGATGCCTTAAAGCAGGGGCCGGCAACTCGCAGCACTGGAGCCACATGTGACTCTTCCACCCCACTGTAGTAGCATTCCCTGTAATGGGAGAGGGACCAAAAATGGCTCTTTTGGGCTAGTTTTGTGAAGGTTGCAGACCCCTGGCTTACATAGTTTAATGAAAAAAGATTGCAAACCTGACCATTAAACTGTAATACTTTACTAATTTTTCAGGATAACATTACTTTCAGAAGCTGGATGGTTTTGCTATAGAGGTGTAATTATATCCAGCAAATTTTACAGTTGCCTTAAAAGTACTTTCGGTTAGGAAGGTTTTTGTTTTTCCAGCTAATCATAGATAGCATTAGTGACCTGCAACTATTGTTGTTACGGACTCCATTTCGGTTAAGTAAGTCCCCTGCAACCTAGCTGTAACTCATAGTACCACGTTAACAATTTATGAATGTGAACAAAATAAAACCCAATTAGGAATTTATTAATCAAATCGGCCACACTCCGCCAATGTCCCTGTCCAGCAATTAGTTTTCAGTGAAACTGTGACTTGCATGAAAATGTGTGGTATTTATTTCTTGCAGCAGAGGGTAATTACAACATAGTTGTCAGTATTGTATAGCAGTTATACAACACACCTGTACATTATCACATCTGATCCCTAAACAAACTTAGGCAGTCTATACTGTGTTCTGTTTTCTGCCTATGACTAGTTAAAAAGGTTGGTGTCATACGTTTGCTAGGAGTTGTGAAAAAGGAAGCTGAATTCCAACTTCCTGTGCTAAGGATATTCTGCCCTAAGAATTTCATCATTAAACTGATGAAACCTGAAACAGGAAGGATTTATCAACGTTTTTGAACAATTGGGGTTGTGAAAAAAAATACAGGCATCAAATGAGGTCATAACCTAAAACAGGCTGAGAACGGCTGACCTAAGGGTTCTTATTGGGCTTTCGTGTTGGGCTTTCGTGCCATGCTATTCTTAAAGGCAACATTTTCAATACAGGATTTAATATATAAAAGTAATACTGGAATATAAAAATATTTAAATATTGGCGCTCACTGTGAAGTTTAGCAGAAAAGGGTTTCACCTCCAATGCATTTTTTTCTTTTTTACTATAGTTATGTGTAAGAATTGGGGTATCTTTAGAAAAACATCAGTAACCATGGCTCCAACTGATAATCCCTCTCAGAGTCACAGGGAGCCTGGACCATAACCAAGAATACACAGGGCAAAATGCAAGGTGTACTCTGCACATTATTTCATCATATAGAAAAAACATGAACATAACATAAAAGTAGAAATTATTATACAGGCTGATCCTAAGTCAGTTACAGTGGACATGTAACTTAGCACAACAGCACCATGGTATGACTGAAGAACTGTGTTTGAGCAAACTTTGGAGGAAAAAAAAATTGCTAAATGAAACAGTATTTAAATATTGGTAACAGAATGCACAATGCTCTTCTCAAATTAATTAGGAAACAAAGCATTATTTTAGCATCATTGATCAATCAAACATTACATAATGTTGGAATTTTTAAAATAAATCACACAAACAGGGTCTGTAATTTTAATTTGTAAACGGCTGGACATTTTTGTAGCTTTTACTTTAAAAACAAGGGCATGGATATTTTAGATATTTTTGCAAAGACCAAAAATATGGTGTCTAAGAAACAGGAAAAGTCCCAATTTTGATAATTGATTATGTTGTTTTCAAGTAAACTTAAGTTTAAAAAGCAATCTTTACATTAGAGGGGAATGCTATTGTGTCCCAATTAACAATTATAGTGGAGTGACTTTAAATGAAATAAATATGGACAAATGCCAAGATCTGTTTAGCAGGCATAGTCACATAACTTTTACCATCTTGCTTTTCAGTGGCTGAGACATGCATACTACAAGAACTGATCTCTAAAAGTTTACATTAAGGGATTTAAAAAATTAGGTCTTTTATTATCTTTATTAACCTTCATAAAATGATTCACGTTATTTGCTCTGATGGCTTGAGACGATACATTTGTGTTATAACTGAAAAACTGTTTGCCCAGTAGTGATGCTTATGAGGTAAAAGGTGTCTATTGAAAGCCTACGGAAAGGAGACACTTCCTGCCAAATAGTGAGTCCACATGATCGAGGCAAGAAGGGGAACTTCCTGCATTGTTACTCTACTTTAATGGAGATTGAGTTTAGGCAGTTTGTCCTTGGTCTGACAATTATTGGACTACAGTTACTATACAGTTGTGAAATAATGTGATATTCTGGCAAACAATGGGTTAAGGTTTTATTGTGTTTCATAATATATGGCTGGTGTGTTGTGACTAAAATTCTGAGTCTGTGATTATGTGTGATTATTAACTGTTCTTTGAATAATATGATTTTCAGCATGTTATGGCTATCAAAGGTTTTTAATGGACTTTTATCATGAAGTGCTGTTACATTTAGTTGTACTTAATTTGTAAAGTTAACACAATTTAGTTGATAACATTGACATAGTCAAATACTTTTTTATCAGGTTGTAGGAAGACCTTTGTCTTTTAAGTTAAATTGTTGACTGTGGGTTCCAAATCCCATTCAGCAGATGAATGTATGACTGCGTGTTTTACAGCTATTTTAGTTGAACATATTTGTATTACTAAACAGCACCAGGACATCATAATAAATTGCAGGAAAACAATTTTTTTCCCAATTCCTGGCCATCAACAAAACTATTTATATTTGCTTCTTTTATAACTATGCGGAGACCAAAAAGTGTTTGTATCTGAGAATTCACTGCTTGTTCATCATCATGTGATTTAAATCCTGTTTGAGGAAAGGCTGTTATACTGTATTTGACAGTGAAACAATTGTAATGCCAAACAGCAGACACAGGACCAGTGTACAGGTAAGTAGGATGCAACAGACTATAGGTTTTGGAACACATGTTCTTAAATACCGATGTGATTAGAAAGTAGAAAGAAACCTCTCTGGTTTCATATGTTTCTATATGTATTTTATTTACTCTTTCACAGGCTTTTGATTCAACGAAAGTATTTTCAGTGATGCATTTTGCAATACATAACACAAAGATTTAATAATGGAATTTTTGTGTCTTAGCTCAAGACAATGGATAACTGTGAAGAAGACATTTGATTTATTAATTGATGTATGGAAGACATACCACTTGTTTGGCGTAAAGCGTGAATGATAATAAGACTGTCCGCATTTCTATTTGCTGTGAAGGATGTAAAACAGGTGCTAATTCAAGATTTAGTTTGACATGTTATCTGGTTTATCCAAGTCAGGGGCACCATAAAGTAGTGGAAACTTCCAACAGCCCATGAAACACAGAGCCCTGCAAAAATTAAAACAACACACAATGATAATTTTTCATAGGGCCCAAAAATCTCTAGTGGGCCTCTGTTCCCAGACGAAGAATTAGGAAAAAGTAATGAATATATGTTGGCTGTCAAACTGATAAGTTTTTTTTCCCCCAGGAAGAGTTTACAACTTAAAAAAAACATGCAACTGGAATAATGCAAATGTACCAGTCATGTTGCTTAATTTGTTGTCATCAGTAGAAAGTGATGAGTCTGAGCTTGATTGAATGACACAGTTGTTTCCATTCCCACCCCCTCCCGATGACTGGAGTAAGCCAGTAGAATAGGGGGCCTTGAGCAGCGTTAACTGTGCATTGTTACGATGAAAAGGGATGCTGAAAATAGGTTTTTTTGGTTCTTTGGCGGTGGTCAGTAGTTGTGTGTTCTGGGTGCCCTCCTGCTGTGCCAAAATGCGCATGCCCGATGCAGTGACGCCGCGGCTCCATGTGTGTGAAGCGCATTATTTGGCAACCGGAGAGGCAGCGGGGAGGGTTGATAAAGGGGGATCCCCAGGATTTTTTATACCGAATTACGGAGTAAATAGTCACCCAAACCGCGAAGAAGATATAGCGAAAAACGTGCAACACCATCTTTACTCCGTAAGTTAAGATGAACATGAAATGTGCTTGGGTATAAACCCCCTTTCATTCTGAATTATTGCTACTATACCGAGGGGAAGTTTTTTTTTTCCTCCTCCTAGCTTCTACAAGCTAGCTATCAGCGGTGGCGGAGTGCAAGGTAATGGTGTGTGTAGCTTGTTAGCCATGTAATTAATACACCTCTCCCAATTGCTCAAAACAAGTCGCCGGGAAAAAAGTAACTAGAATCCATTTAAACTCGTACCGGCGGACGCTTTAAATGACAGTGAACGCACCTAGACCGCTAAGTCACTTGTTACGTGTATTTGGTGTGTGTGTGAACTTGTTTAGATGTCTTATTTAAGCGTGGATTTCGTACTTGAAGACGTGTGTGTGGTCAGGCGGCTCTTGGTAGGAGTTAGCTGTGGACAGATAGTAGGGTTCACGTTTAGTCCAGGAAAAGTGTGGAGTTCACAATGCTCCGCTTTCTTTGCATTTTGTGTGTGTGTGTGTGTGTGTGTGTGTGTGTGTGTGTGTGTGTAAAGTTAGAGATGTTATGGCTGCGCTGTTTCGGTGTGCTGTAGGCTGTGTTGAGCTCGGTGGCCGTAGGTGGCTAACTAACCAACAAGCCCACAGTCTCCGAAAGCTGGGTGCCAACTATATATATTTTTAATCATTAAAAAAAGTTATTGGCAACCTTTTGAGTTTTAATTTCGCACTGTTTTTTTTTACTTTTTTTTTTTTTTTTTTTTAATAATTCAAAATGTGATAATTAGTCAAGTGTCTGCTGTTAACATTTTGGAACCGGCGTTTAAATAGAAAATTGGTGTTTTGACGTGTTTAATTTTTGCGAGTCAGGGTTAACGCAGGAATTTTTATTGCTGATAAAGGGGGGGGGGGGGGGTGAGACGGTGCCGTAATGGTGGACGATATTTATGTGCCTTAGTTTTAGCCCCCAGTCGTGGCACTTAACCCGACTGGCAGCTTCTATGTGTTGATGTCAGAATAAAAGTCCTTACGTTCTTTAGTTTGTATGGCTCCTAATTCATCTTGCTGCTCTTCCTCATCATCATCTTAAAGGTGTAGACACACGTCAGGACAGGCTGGTCTGAAACGCTGGTGGAGCAACCCATATCTTGTTGATGTTGCTTTAGGCTTTTTAAAGGGTTAACATGGAGGTATTAACGTGCTCTACAGCCCTTATTTATTATGTATAGCAGCACTAAGTCACTGCCTATTGCATTTCCTTCACAGTTGTCGTGGCTTTTAATGTGCAGTTTTACCTTATTCCCGATGCGCATGTAGTTTGACATTTAATGAAACGCTTAAGTTGATTTATTCTCACCACAGTATTTTTTGTAGTTATCTGTGGATAGAATTGACTGTACTCTGCGGTGATATTTCTTGCATGTAGTGTCCTGTAAGTTTAGGTTGACTTTGCGTGACCTGAGTGTAAAATCAGATGAAAGTAGTGGTTGAGCTTTATAGTTCTGGCACTGCATAAATGTGCCCTCTGAGATATTGTAATATTTAAATGTAATCTATTTGCTTAACAGCAGTTGCTTTTTGACAAAATACAAAATGAAACAGAGAAAAACACCAGGAAGTTGTAATTGATGTAGTTTTAGTTATTGCCAGATGTTGCAAAATAAATCTCCAGTGTGAACATGGGTTTTTTTTTTTTTTTTTTTTTTTAATGAAACTCTATCCCAGTGGTGCAAGGAAGGTCCCACAAACCTAAAATGTTTCTTCACTTAACTTCACATAGGATGTTCGAAGCTTCCCTAGCAGTATTCAGCTGTGTACAGTACAGCGTGTCAAGTTTTAAACAAATGGGTCACAAAATGTTTTCTGCCTTCAGATATTTACCACCAAATTTTCACCATATATCTTTTTCCCCAGCTTACTGTATGTTTTAGCCTTTTTTGCAAGTGCAGGCTGTCAGAATTCCTGGTTAACAGGGCTGTCATTTACACTAGTTTAACCTAGTTTGTGGTGGTTTTTCTTTTTTTTTTTTTTTTTTTTTTTTTTTTGGGTCCCGTTCATTTAAAGAAATTGGTGATTGACAGCGCACACCAGTCCCTAGAGTTCTGCAACCTAATTTCTACATCACTAAATGCCATGTTCATTTGTAGGACACATTTACTTATGGATTTTAAGGTTAATACAGTGATGGGGATGTTCGAGAGAGTCTGCATATCTTTCAGTGCTTTCATAATGACAGTTCTGTTGTGTGTGACTGCTTATAGCACAGGGTATTGGGTTCTGGTCTGATTATTGGTAGAGTGATTTGTGTGACCTGTGGTCTCACTGTTGAAATCATGAAAACCATATGCATACTTGTGAAGTTATGGCCTCAGACTGACAGGCTGAAACACTGACATGTCAGTGGCAGGTCTGTAAGTTTTGTATGTCTGTGTTCCTCTTTTTCTTGGTGTTGTAATGTAAATGACCTGGGAGAAGAGGCATCCACCACATTAAACCCCTTAGAAAATGAGATATTATTTTTGTAGCATTTTATCTGGTTGTAGGAGACCTGTAGCTTGTGCATGGTTAATATCTAACACCTTCCAGTGACACGAATGCTTCTATGGATGTAGAGTGGGCACACTTAACAACTCCTCAATTTATGGTACCTCTGACTCCACAGCACTGGTTTAAATTCTTTTAAATCTAATAATAAAAGAACCCATCATATAACAGACTACATTTAAGTAAAACATTTGTAATCGTATATGAAATGGAACAATTTTATTTATTAACATTATTTTGGAGGTCAGCGTGTCTGGCAAATATAGACTTGAAAAAATTACACCTAGTTTTTGTGGGTCGACTTGTATGCTTGCATATAAACTGTATATTTAATCGATGTCTGTATGTTTTTTCGGACTCTGGTACCCAATAATTCTTCCAACTCCAGTTCCAACCTCCTGCATGCGTCGTGCAACTGGCCCAAGACTGTAATCGTACGATTCTGAGAGTGTAAGATGCACTGTGCCACTTGTCTCCGTTTAAAATAAATGGCGATTAATAAGTATGCAATGCTGTAAATCCCGTTGACTTTCCTGGTTACGAAACACGATGGTCTGTGATCAGGTCTTATTTTCCGTGATAGAATTTACATCTGAAGGCTTTTCGAATTCAACTGTTTGTTTTAACATATCGACATATGAAAATACTTCTACCTATTTGTGTAACCTTATTGTGCTCTTTTGAAATGTCTTGTTTAGCAAAATAAATAAATAAATTTTAATTCTTGTGGTGTATTTATTTCAGGTTCTGTAATGGACAGTTTCTTCGCGTTTTCTGTGCGTTTATATTTTTGCAGGTTGCCATCTGTGTAAGTTTGAGGTACCCTGCCTTTCAAGTGGCTTCTGGTGTTGAGTTGATCAGTAGTTTGGTATTATGGGATTTGTTGCAAAGTTTGAATGGGGGAAAATAAGACGTATCAGTCACTGGAATTTAATTTTGCGACAGTCACTTATATTTGTTAGTCTTAATTTGACATGGTACTGTTTAGCATTCCATAAATTAGTTCATTTGTAATCAATTTTTCAATATCAGTTACATTCCTGAAGTCTGAGTGGCCATTGCTTGCCAACCAGTTTTTTTTTTTTTTAAATGTATGCAGTTATCTGAATTGTTTTGCTGTTATGATGACAGCAAGATGTTTGTGTACTCATATATAAGAATGGTAGCATTTTTTATTTTTATTTATTTATTTATTTTTTTTGTTTTTCCTGTTCTAGTGAGAGAGTTTTAATTCCTGTGGCAGAGGTGGACATAGTGTGTTTTACTTTTAACCCTGAATATACCCATTGAGCTCTGGGATGTATCTGTAAAGTGAAAAGTGCATATTGTGACAGCTGTGTCTTGACCAGAGGTGGTTAATGTCTTGTTTATCTACAGTAAGATGGTCTGTGACAGTTAAGTCTTAGATTTTCCACTGAAGTACAACATGGGAAGTGTTGTGTATTTCAGCCTAGTCTGCTTTTAGATGTTCTTTGTAAATGTTGAATGCTTAATGGTGATTGACACCTTAAGTGATTTTATGTTGGGGAATGGAAGAGTGTTAAAGTATAATTTTTGTGTCTGTACCATGTGGTAATCCATTTCCAACTTCCTGTGATCATGTGTTTTGCTAATGCTAAATTTCCCCTGCTACTTTTCCCAGAACTGAATGCTAAAGAGCTTCCTGTAGTGTGGTTCCGTAGCCTTTGTTACCATGTGGCCTGACAGATGGAACCCAAACAATTGCTCTCGGTTCTAGGCCTCCATGGTTTTTAACACTGCGTGAGCTGCAACAAGCTCACGCAATGTGACGTGGTACTGGCGTGGATTTTTGGGCTTTTATTGTTTTTCAGTACAAATTGGATGTGATGTTTTTGCACGGTGAGATGGAGGCACATCGTTTTACTTGTGTTTTCTTTCTGAAAGATTTCAAGCATCTTTGTTCAGTTGTCTTTGTTTCCCAAGTGAAAATGTGCGGGTTTTAATACGAAGTGCTGCTGCATAGTAGGTGGCCACTCAGGAGTGTGTCTGAAGATGTTATTTGATGACAGGAGACACATGACACCTCAGGTACTGCAGCAGGCTTTAGAATCTGAAAAACGGTCATTAGAAGGGTATCCAGGGAGTAAATGCCAATGGCATGGGGAGTTTCATGAAACCTCTCTATCAGTACCATCAGTTGAATTGGCAGTGTACTTTTGTAGGTCTTATAAACTGTACGGAGTCTATTTCACGTGCATCAGAAATTGGAAGCATTTAAGTTGCACCTCATTACGTTGGCATGTAGTTAAATATAGTCTTAAATAATGATACGGCATTATACTGATACCTCTGACTATTGTGATATGTCTGTTATCACAATATTATCTGATACCTCTGACTATTGTGTATGGCAAGTTTGCTGTCCTGCTTGGTGTTCTTCTGTAAATTCTCACCTGAGCTGCTCTACAGCCATGATGCTTCTCAGGACCTTTTTACATTAAAATGCTACTTATTGTGTAGTCTTGTGAAAACGAGTGTTCATACCACTGAACTAAATATCAAGGTACGCCTCCCCCACACTTCTCATTATGAAAATTTTACTTGTGAAGGTTTTAGCTAGCATTGTTTTGCACTTAAGTTAATCTGCCTCAAGCACTCACAGAAGTGGTGAAAATAGCAAAGGAATGAAACAATGGACTTTAAACTTTTGGCATGTTTTTGTATAAGCTGACTTTATTTTTCGATGTTAAAGGGTGGTCTAGTTTTGGGAGACCAGTCTCTTCTATGTACTAAAAGCAGGTAACGGGGCTACCCTTTGTTGTACAGGTAGAAGAAGGTGAATAGCCTGCTTTGAGTACCACCGTGATGTCTTGCTGAAGGGGTTTGTATAGAGTGTTCCAAGTTCCATGCAGTGTCTTGTGTAGTTCCTGTCCACGTCAGCGGCTGTGATCGGTCTGCACTGGGAGCTGTCTGAAGCAGGCGAGTTGTGCTGCTGTGGTCCGTGTAATAGAGCTGCTGGGTCAAGTTCCTGCCTGGTCAGCCTACAGTTAGTCTTACCACTTGGATTCTCTTGGGAAATCTGCAGAACCACATTTTTTTGCCTTTGGGTTTCAGCTGTATTGTCAATAAAGGGTCGTACCCTCTGACCATGTTTTTCTGTAAAATTTATGGTTGTACCAATTGTGTGTTTTTTTTGATGGAATGAAATGAGAGCTTTAAAAAAAAAAAAAAATCACTGAGTTGCAATTTTTAGTTAGTTGGTGGCAGCAGAGAATTAAGGTTAAGTTTAATGGATAATGGGGCTTGCCAGTTTTGTATAGTTGTATGTTGTGGAAGAGGTGAATTTCTCTGCTGGTTCCTTTGGTGGATAATTGCTCTTGAACTGAAGCATGTTTGTACAGGCTCCCATTTACATTTCCAAAAGGACTGTATGTGGATGCATTCACCGTTTGTTGCTGTGTGTGTTTGCTGTTGTATAGACTGTACACATAGCAAATGTCCTCCTGAAGCCAGCCGACGTACAGAGAAATATCAGCGTTGCTGCCGAGTCAACACAAGCGTGTCGCGCTGAGCCGGCAGCCGTGTAAGGCAGCGGCTGGTGCGTAAACACGTGGACGTGTGGCACGTTGCTCTTGGGTTGCCGTTGGCTCAGGAGCTGTAAGCGTAGAAAGAAAAGGAAGTGGGACACTGATGTAGCGATAGCTGAGGTCGTCCTCCGCTCGCTGCACTGCCCCGGGAGCTGCGGCCCGTGCCGTAAACAGGAAGCGCGGGAGGGCGAAGTGCTCTTATTGCGAACCATTTGGAGATTTCGCCTGGCCTGCTCAACCTGGGCGTCTTGATTTCCTGAGACGAGGGAGATTGACTGGATGGAGGATGGGCAGCTCAGGCTGACTGGTAGCATTAGAGTAAGTAGTGCAGCTTGCCCTCTGTGAGTAAGGGCTCTGTGT
Organism: Chitala chitala; assembly: GCA_025773905.1. Taxonomy (NCBI): domain Eukaryota; kingdom Metazoa; phylum Chordata; class Actinopteri; order Osteoglossiformes; family Notopteridae; genus Chitala; species Chitala chitala. The sequence goes on from JABJVR010002469.1 coordinate 11,155, forward strand.
TTTAGTGTAGCTGTGTATGGGAGTGAGATTTGATCAAATGATACATTTGCTGTTTATTAATAAGCTAGCTGTGAAGTCCTGCCATGTCTGTTTGCATAAAAATGACCTGTTTTTTTTTAATGGCCTTGTCTTTGGTATTTTTCTGTAAATTTTTTAACAACTTATTCCTTGATAACAGGAAACTGTGAGGCAATGTACCTCTGTGATTCATGTTAATGGAACTGAAATTTTTAAGTTTTTAGAAAATAAAATTGTGCCTTTATTTTAGATTAGGGGGGCCTTGTGACCCTTGTTTAAAAGAATGTTTTGCCTGCTTCTCCACTAATGCATACCAACGGAATATTCCACCAAAAATCTTTGTACTGTGTGTGTATGTGTGTGTTTTTCCTTAAGGAAACATCAGCTGGGTCATAGTAGTAGTAATGGTAACAGCCACCAAAATGTGTCCTTCAGCTCTGTGTCTGGTCCACACTTGCACTTTTCCACCACACCAGGTGCTGAACTTTGGTACTTCACCACATACCAGTGGAAAAAGACAAGTACAGACTGTTCAGTACCAAAAGTGCCAAGCCGACTGTGGCTTCGTATTTTGGTACCTTCAGGTGGTATTTCCAAACTTGTTTAAAGTCCACGAATTTCTGTATTGTGCCTGCACCTTTTGGATGATGTTGATTTTATCTGTCAGCTGAATTAAAAGCTTTATAAAGGGCAGAATAAATACTTTTATTTTTAGGGGTGATCGCTGATGTTCTGTTCCGGTACCAGTTTTTCATAGCAGCGGTGCAGTTGATTTTGATTTGGTACTAGAAACCATTACCAAAATGTTTGGTACCTGGTGCAGTGGAAAAGCGCCCTCAGTACTCAAGTCAAGTTTATATAAAGCACTTTTAAGTGACCTGTTGGTCAGTGGGTAGAACATCAGGTTGGGATGCAGAAGTCTCCTGGTTCGAATCTGTGCTAGCACCCCAGGTGTTGCATCTTGCTTGCTGCCCACTGCTGCCCCAGGGGGATGGGATGCAGAGAACAAATTTCCCCATTGTGGGACTAATAAGGGATTAACTTAGAACAAGAGTTGACCAAAGTGCTGTACAGTATTTAAACACAACGCCCACATTTTAACAGGGAAATCACAGGACGCAAAGCAAACAAGTATAAAATTAAAACATAAAAATAATAAGGAAAATAAAGTGAAACTATACATGTCTCAACCAGAGGTAAAGGCCAGTGTGGGGAAAAAAAATGGGTTTCTAGTCTGGACTTTAAGCTTCATTCTAGACGTAGGAATGGGTAAGGGCTTCTGGTCAAATGATCCAAGTGTCCTGGAGGGTCTGTGAAAATGTGAAAGCTCAGACGTGTACAACAGCACCAAGCCGTGAAGTGACTTAAAAACAATCACCAAAATCCTAAACTGAACCAGAAGCCAGTGGAGAGATTTTAGAATGGGTTGTGTTTACAGGTGCCTGTCAAAAGTGTAGCCGCATCATTTTGGGCAGGCTGCAGACGGGAAAGTGAAGACTTCCTGATTCCTGCATACAGCGAATTTATAGTAAAATCAAGATGACGAGAAATGAAAGCGTGGACCACTTTCTCAAAATTTGCGAAGGGGTTAACCTTAGAATTCGTGACAAAAAAAAAAAAACTTGATTTGACAACCGAGTTTGTTGGATTTAAGGTCATTGTCAAATATTACCACTAAATTCCTTACTAAGGTTTACTGAAGGGTCTTAATGCGGCAAAGTGGCTATCATGAGGGCCTAGCAAGTCAGTGACCTACATCTCTGTACTGCTCAGTTGATGGGACAGGTTGAGTTTGCCTTCTGCCCACCTGTTGAGTGAGAGGACCATATCCAACGTGGAATATGCTAATTCAGTGGTAAATGTCCTTTTTAAAATTTTATTTAACATGTACATGCTCAAATGGTTTTAATGTGTAACTCTTTGTCACTGGTCACATGATCTTCGTAACTGTTCTACACTTGTATGTTTTCAGGGCTCGTAATTCTTGTGAGTTGGTGAACTTTATGCATAGACGGTACGAATGCTTACATTTAACCTTATGCTTATAAACATATGTAGCATTTACTTAGCATGGTCCTACTATTTCTGACCCTGTACCCAGGGCTTGATTGGAAGTGATTCTTCAAGTGGTAGACTTGTTTATCTTTTACAAGTAATGTTTTTTTTTTTTTTTCTTTCCCATCTCACTGACTGTGCCAGTAACTTTGAAGACATCAAGGCGCTGAACCTAATAATTTAAGGCTGAATATTTACATTAAATGAACATAGTTGGTAACACTGTCAGTTTTTCTGTCCACATGCCACCCGCACCAATATAAGCATTTTGCAAGAAAAGACGTCCTGTGAGCATTTTTTGTCTCTGACTGAATGTCAACTTGCAGAGTTAAACATGTTAGTCACTGTCTGCTGAATCAATTTCACTTTAAGGTGACGTACAATGAAAGTGAATGTTTTCTTAACATTGGTCATTTTGCGCCGTGTTTCTAAATGCGCATTTGTGTTTTTTCAGCTTTTAGCTGGGGGGAAAATTCTGTGACAGTTGATTATTAATTTATGCAAATAAATATCTGGTACCAGTGATACTTTTTCAAAAATGGTACCTTATTTTGGGTAGGAGTACATTACTGAAAGGCAAGTATATTGAACGCATCTGTGTTGACACTTGGGGCCAGTAGCTGAATCTTCTTGGAGAATACAGTGTTAAGAGTGTACATGGGTTTTGAGCACAGCTGATTCTGTCTTTTCACTGTACTAACTGTAAACAATAGGGAAAGTTGTGCTGTTATGTAATTATTTAATACAATTTGAAACCCAAGTTAATAATGAATTTCCTAAGTGCACATAACTATACTTTATAAACAGTTTAAAGCATAGAAAACTGAAGAACATGATTTCAAGTAGATGTACATTATATGTTTATATAAAGTTAATGCTAGTCTTGTGGACAAAGGTCATTATTGTAGATTGCTCTGAAAAATCAGTAAATCAGTACAGCAGCAAATTTTCTGAGATTGGTCATGTTGGGAAAACCGCAAATTTGAAGAGGCAACTTAAGATAAAAAAAAAAAATGTAAGGCTTTGTCATGATGTGCAAGGATTTGCAACTTTGATCACATGGCATTTTCTTTGAACAACATTCAGTGTTGAACCTCTCTGGTTTTATTTGTTAAATTTGTTTACTTCAATCTAAAGAAATTGAACCTGTGTGTTTTGATAGAGTGAGCTGTGTGATGTTTAAAACTGAGAATTGCAGAAATAGTGTGGTGTGGCTGCGTTGTCTTAGTGCAAGCAGAAAACATGTCTGACTTTATAATGGGTTATGCTCCACTGTCCACACATGTACTAATTAGTATTGGAGTAATTTGCAAAAGGAATAATTTGTCAGAAAATGGGGAGAGGAAGAAAAAGAAAAGGAGGGGGGGGAAAAAAAAAAAAACCGAATGGTAAGAGCTAATTTGGGATCCAAAAATTGAAATGTGCCCCGTTTTCTAAGTTTCTGCTGTTTCAGTTTTGCTCTTTCCATTTTTTTTTTTCCCAGTCCTCCTGTTTTTCCCTTACTACTTATTCTATGCAGGGTCATGGGGCAGCCTGGGGCCCTATTCCAGGTATCTAGGGCACTAGGCAGAGGGCGCCCTGGACAGGGTGAAAACCTAACACATTTAATTTGAAGTTAATTTCTGTAAATTTAATTAAGTTTTATTAATGTAAAGGTCCCAAACAGTAAATTAAAGAAACGTGGGCATCTTACTCTGTTGATTTTTCCCCTAGGATTTATAAATTCCTCCCACATCATACTGGTAAAGTAGTAGTTCCCCCTGATTTTCACAACTGAACTTCAGGCCCTGTTTGTTGGCTGATTAATTCTGTGAGCTCACACATCTGTGACCGACACTACTTGTATGTGACATGCGTGGCCATTAAAATGTGTCCATCACCTTGCTGTATAATCTGTCTGGAGTCCCCTCCAGTATTTATAATTTGCTCAGTACCTTCTGTGAAGGTGCACAATGTCTTGTTCTTGAGTGATGTTTGGTGGTGTGCTGTGATCTTTGTGCTTTTCAGTAACCATAACTGCCAAAATTATAACATTTCTGCCTGTGTCTTTTTGCCAAGCAAGCAGTGCAGCTGTTAAAATTGTATTGCTGCAGTTTTAGAAAGAGATTCAGGTCCTAAAACATTTTCAGCAAGTACTTCCTGGGCAGTGGTGTTGGTGCCACTGGTGTGTTCTGACTGGCACCTGCTGACTGGGCAGCTTTCAGGTTTGGGGTGCCGTGGGCGTATGGAGATGTGGCAGAGAGGTATCAGGCTTGGAAGAGACATGCATAGGTTTGTCTGTGTCCAGCTGGTGATGTCACTGCTGTGCGGTTTGAGGTGCGTTTCCCCCCCCCCACCACCACTGTTATTAGTGAGAGGCGTTGCTGGATCCTAGCTGCTGCCTTGACAACGCCCATTTGGCCTAGCAGAAGGTCTGAAGGTAGGGCATGTAAGGAACTGCTTATCAGATTTTTGTGTGCCTAAGAGACGCAAGAGGAGTGTGAACAGTGTTGTTGTATTGGAGCTTTGCATTACATTGATTCACTTTCTGTCTCTGAAAGCTGAGCAAGAAAATATTGTGTTGGGTTTTTGGATCACTTGCCTCAGGACAGTTCCATAAAATGTAATATTCTGCTTCCTCTCAGGGTGTGTGCACGCGCATGCGTGTGTCCTTTTTTTTTTTTTTTTTTTTTTTCCTCCTCAGGAACTGTCCATCCAGATGGCTGTTAATTTAAAATTTGTTATTTTTTTATTTTGGAAATGGATAGTTTGTGTTATCAGGTGATGGAGTTGCAGGGCCTTCTTGGCAGGTTTTAGGCAGAGGTCTGCAGTGCTGAAGACCGGCGTAGCTGATTTATCTTTCCTGTGTGTTTGGGCCTGCTCGTCCCGTAATCGCACTGTAAAGATTGTGTGATCAGTCTGTGTAAGTGGCTCACGTGTCACAGTTCTCGCCTCAGCTGTAAGGTGTGGGTGAGGAAGTGCTTGTATTCTCATTGGACTGTATGCAAGGCTGTGCAAGGTAACTTTCTGTTTCATGTGCTGGCATGGAGCTGTCAGCGTGCCCAGCACGGAGAGTGGCCAGAGGAATGGCTCTTGTGTTGGGCACGCTGAAGACAGTGTGCTGGGACATAATGGCTGGTGTTGTGGGCATGAAAAAACTTTATTCGCACAGCTACGTACTATGACTTTTTTTTTTTTTTTAAGAAAGTTGCCTTTGTGTGGTCTGAGGTGTGACACACGTAAGGCTTGTGCAGTGTCACCTGGGTAACTTGTCATCACAGTGCATGTTTGTTAACCAGGGCCTGGTTGTCTCTGTTCAGTCGCATGTTTTGGTTAAGCAAATGGGACTGATTTTGATGTTTCCTCAAACTGTTTGCCACAGCTTTCCTGTGTACGTTTTTCTTAATTAGAAGGGTAAAGTGCATTTGTATTAAAATGAAGGTTGCTTCTTTTCCCCATCTCTAGTTTTAAGGTTCAAGCAGCGGCCCTGTTGGTTTGAAAAGATCCCTCCCTGAGACCAGATGCTGAAAAGAATTTGTCACCGTTAACACTTGTAACTAATGTGTGTGCCGTTTATGTGGTGGGCCTGATTTAGTGGTATTGCATGTTACCTTTCTCGTATCCTTTATGTAATCTGACTTGAGAGAATTGTCTAAAACCTGTGCTCCTGTTACCCGGGTGTCCAGAGGAACCCCCTGCTGTTTGTACAGTATGTTGGCAGCACACGTTAACAGGGTTGGCTGTCTGGTGCTGTTGTGTCTTAAGCACATCTTTCTGGCACACAGAGTGGCTCTAACAAGCTGAGGTTTCTGTTCCTGTGCGTGAACATTCCTTTGTCCTGTGTGTGTGTGTGTGTGTGTGTGTGTGTGTGTGTGCGTGCATGCGCGCGTTCGCTGGGGGAGGGGTGAGCGGCTCTATTCTCGCTCCTGCGTTGGTCATGTTGCTACGGGAAGTCCAGGTGGAGTGTCTGGCAGCTGTGGGGTTAAGTACTTCCATTTTGTTAGGCAACGCCCTAATAGCCTGATCTGTCACTGGTGCTAAAATGGCAGGGCTTAACCCTTTGTGTGCCACACCATTCTGTTCACTGCTCCTGCTGATCTCCATTCCTTACTTTTGCTTCATTGATTTGAGTGTTGGGGGG
>JABJVR010002470.1:0-16309 GCA_025773905.1 Chitala chitala
TGTACTCTGTCTTGCTCCTACTGACTAACATTCCCCAGATTATAGCTAGTATAGGACTAAATTGAATCTTAAATGAATACTCTAAAGGGGCAGGTTTAACTTCTCCTTAGTTGTGTTTGTGGTGGAGCTTGAACTATCTGGAATATTTAAATGAAGACCAACATGCACTGCAGAGGCCATCCATGAAAGAATACTTGTGGATAAGAGTAATCCACAGATTTACTTTGATGAAATAATTTTTCAAGACCATTTTTATATGTACAAAGAGAATGTATAGGAGTTCATATCTTTGCTTAAGATTAGACTTTCCTCTCTGTCTCAAAGAAGTCCTTTACTTGCTTCTCTCCAAGTTCTGATCACTTTAAGGTTTTTGGCATCTGGAAATTTTTGTTGTGAAATTGATTATTTGTATGGTGCTAGTGAAACAACTTTATGTAGAATAGTTCACAAAGTGTGCAGGGCCGTTTGTGAACTGAAGAGTTTTTACATCAAGTTTTCCTGATGATGTTGGCAAAGCCAGAAGTGCAATTCTATGAATATGGGCACTTCCCTGGAGTGATTGGCTGTGTAGATAGATGTTATGGTCCCATCAAATGTCCATCAACTCCTGACGCTCAGGAATACAGGAACAGTAAGAAATGGTTTTCCATCAATGTTCAGGGTATATGCACTCCTAAGGTTTAGAATTTTCAAACATTGTGGCACTTTGGAAAGGTTCGAATCATGATTCAAAGATTTTTCACAACTCTTCATTGTGTCCAGTTTCAGAGAGGACAATGCTTCGTCTTGGTGAGAGTGGATATGGGCAGAGCAACTTTTTATTCACTTCATACATAAATGCCACAACAACTGAGCAGTACAGATATAACAGAGCTTATGTCCACATCAGGGGGATGGTAGAGCATATGTTTGCACTATGGAAAAATCAATCCAGTGAAAACCAGTGTTTACGCAACACACTTAGTTTCAAGCCAAGAATATGCTGCAAAAGTATCGTTGCTACAGCAGTACTGCACAATTACCTGAAGTGGCATTACTGCCCTGATCCTCTAGTGGAAGATTAGGATCCAGCAGATGTGCTCGTAGCTGAGGCAGGTAATGATCAACGAGGACTTGGACTCAGAGATGCTTTCACAGTGCAGCACTTCAGCTAAATAGATGCATTTAAATATGAGATATTAATTTGCTTTGATAGTGTTTGTTATGTACAAAGTTACAATTGTGTGCAGCAAAACTACTAAGGCTTGCCTTTTCATGCATGTCACAGCCCTGTCTTTAGCTAATTTGAGCACTGGAACATTTTGTGGTAAGAAGATAAACGCATAGAGGGGTGTGACTGAAGCTGTCTATGAAAACACAGTGGGCCCTTTATTGAGCTGGTATGCCTCAATAAAGGGCCCACCTGTTCACAGCCATTAAGTAATGGTGAAGGGGAGGATGGAGTAACTGGATATGGCTGGTGAACAGGTGGGCCCTTTATTGAGGCGCCACACTAGCAGATTTCCTCTTAGGTAGTTTTTGAAATGACACTAATTGTTGTAATGACACTAATAAGTGATGGGCAGAATGTAATGGGTTGGGGGGAGAAGTGGGTACAGCAGTGTTTTACTAAAGTCGTCACAGAGTTTAGAATCATGCTATTGTGGTTAAAAAAATCTAAGTGTCTTAGGAAAAATTATACTTTAAAATTAATACTATGAACACTTATTGTCTCACAATATGACTGAGTTGGCATTATATTTTTTAGGGTGGCAGTTGTCACCATCACCCTGTCCTTGCCCTTTTTCCATTGCTATATAATATATTGAGATCTTTGAGAGTACATTGTAGTTTCACTGAGGTGTACAGCAACATTGCTTACATGAGATCCTCCCACAAAACTTAGTTAATGGATAAGACGGCCCTTTAATCAGAATATCTGTGTAACAATTTGTGTCCCAACAAACAGAAAAGGAGAGGCAGGTCCAGTTGCAGAACTTTAACAGAAAACAAGTCCAGACGTGCAGTCCAAAATACAATGTCCAGGATCCAGATGCACATGTCAATAAGCCAGGGGGTCTATCTAAAACACACACAATAACCAAAAAGGCAGAACATTTGAACAAAGGCTAAACTAAGAGAGACAGGAGGAAAACTGCTGGAGAAAGAACAGGAAAGAAGACTAAGTGGGAAAACACAAGGTAACTGGGAGCCAAAATCAAGAAACACAAAACACTAGATTAAATACAAGAACAAACTGTAAGGACCAACAGTAAGTACACAGGGACTAGTCCTCAATAAAAAACACTACAATACCTTGCAGCAGACATTAATTCAATTCAATTCAATTTATTTTTATATAGCGCCTTTCGCAACAGCATGCCTCAAAGCGCTTTACAGAGAAAGTTGAGAAAGTTGAAGAAATCAATACAAATGAATGAAGCCAGACAACATTAGATCATTAGATATACAAACCTTATATACAGAACCCCAAAAAGAGACCAGAGGGCAGGAGTAGGGGGAAGGCATCCCCATGTGAACAATCAGAAGGGATGAGGTTTTGTTTTAAACCCTAACCACTTGGGGTGTGCCTGTCAGGACACTTGGGTTGAGTAGCAGATGGAGCCGTTGAGGTCCACTCCTTTAACCTTGGGCACTACCCCTGTGTTGGGCATGTCTGTGCTAACAGCAGAGCTGAAGTCAACAAACACCTTCCTATCACTGTTGTTACACTTCTTCAGCAGTAGTATGAGGCAACAGAGGAAGAATTTAACTCTCATCACAATGAATTTACACGTTCTTGGCTGAGAGGTACAGTTCAAATTGTCGTCATGAAGATCAACCTCAGTTGGATATTAGACTAACATTGTATGTCAGTAACTGTGCAAATCTTACACGGCAATCTCAAAATTTATGAATTACATAATGTGGAAATGAGGACTGGACAAATCTTGAATGATTACAAAACATACTTAATGAAGTTTGGAAATGATGTTGCTCAAAGACAGCACATGGCTAACGTACGTATGCTACATGTGTTCCAGTTAGACAAACACGACACGTCTCCACAGCTGCTTCAAGTCCCATTATTCAGAGAAACATACAAACACAACCATGTACACGTATAAGAACAGAAGCAGAGTACAGTGCAGAGCACAAAGCAGCCCAGCAAGGCACGTCAGTATCCACGTAAAGACACGGCTCTGCTATTTAGCTACGCAGTAGGAAATCTGATTCAAAACTCAGAAAATTAATGAAGTTTTGTCAGGTGAATGTGTGACTAAGATGTGCATAAAGGCATAAGAAAAAAAGATTACTTTTTAAATTAAATACGTTTCTTTTTAATGGGTAATGGAAAAGTGCATCCAACTTTCTTAACTTTGGACAAAAAACAGAAATGGAAACAAAAACGAACATAACAAAAAACTGAACTACAATAATCATATTTTACAGAGGAATTTATTCACTTTCTTAAAACAATATCTACTAACATTAACAATAGAAAGAAATTATCAGTGTTAATAAATAAAGATATAGTGCAAGTCCAATGAAATGCATTTGTAAAGGTACTGTAAACATGGAAAGATATTCCACGGATGCCAGAATGCACACTATTGTTGTCTCTTTAGAGAATGTTCAGAGAATGCTCACATTGTGGACTCAAGGTAGCTTACTGATAGGCCATTGACCTGTTTAGTAAGTGTATAAATATGTCAGCGCCTGTGGCCACCATATCGGCCTGAGCCCTTTGGCATGGCTCCACCACCTGCACTGCCTCCTCCAGTGTGGGTCAACGCCTTCTTCTTGGGCATGGTCTCTTTTGGCTTTGCCTGAAAGGCCTTGGTGGGATCTAGCTTGTTCAAAAAGCGGCCTTCAGTGCCTTCATTTTGGGGGTCATGTTGCCATATGAGAGGTGGGTACAAACAGGCCCATTGCTGTAGAGGAAAAACACTTGACAACATAAGAATTACACCACATTGAAACCCCTGTATCCACAGGTATTATATTTCAAGCTTTACCGCAGTGGGCTGAAACAGCAGATAAGAGCGAACGCGTTATAATAACCCTTTGTTACGTTCCCGATCGTATTTGCTTTATGTTTCTGCGTCTGTGCCTCTTTGAACATTCGCGGAACTGACTCTGAGTTGGAAAATGCCTGTTGGTCTTCAGGAATGCCAATCACTGGACAGAAGAACCAATGAAGAGCAAACACATCAAAAGTGTCTCATTCCAGAATAGGGAACATGTTCCAAAGTATCTTCCTTTGTGTATAATCACTTCCTAACACTGTAACATCTGTGAAAGTACTGCATTTTTTGTGCTTTTGGGGATAGTACAAGTCAGTAGAATCTTGGTGTCGTAAATACAGAGCCCTTAGTCTATGGAATAGTCTGTCTGGATACTTATGGGATGCTGAGTCTGTTTGTCTTTAATCTCGACTGAAGACCTACTTTTTTGATTTAGCCTTCCCACGACAGTCTCTGTAGCTCACAGTAATTACTGCTGCTGGTGCATGCTGTACATGCCAATACAACTGTAACAGTTTGCTATGGGGCTGCTGGAGTTTGTATTATTTGCTAGCCCCTCTCTAAACTCTCTCCTCGTGCATGTGTGTACCAGTTGCCCACCTGGGCACCATCTGAGCAGGATGCCTTCGTAGAGTGGCTGACTCCTAATGTATCCCGTTGGATGAAGCTTCGCCCGAGGGACACCGAAGGCCTTTGAGAGCAGCTTCAACAACAGGAGCAAAGGACGACTGAATTCTGTTATTTATACCATATTACCAGTAACAAGAGATTTTTTTTCTCCACACTATGGAGTTTTTGGTTCCTCTCCTCCGCTGTTGTCTGACTTCATTTGTGTTAATTCTTACAGTTTCTTTTTCAATATCTGCAATTTCTTGTGTAAAGCATTTTAAGGCACATTGTTGTTAAAGGCGCTATATAGAAATAAATTGAATTGATTTATCACTGTTAAAAAAATATTGTGATTTCACAAACATTTAGTAGCAGTGTACATAAAACTATTTTTACTTCAAACAGCCTGAACCTACACCAGGTTGTAGCAGCTTCAATATCACAAATAATACTTTGGGTTGGCAGCAGTGCTGTAATGTAGAGCAGTAATAGTACTTTGTCACAGTACTTTTTTGGGGAGTACCTGTACTTGAGTTTTTAAATTTCTGTCTACTTTCACACCACCAGTTTTTTTAAATAAAGTGCATACTTTTAGTCTGACACATTTCCCACTTGGCATTTTCATTACTTACTACAAAAAGGCAGCTCCCAAAGATTCAGTTTTCAGTCTGTGAGCTCAGTGTAACAAGCTTGAGGAGCTCAAAAGAGCAGTAGAAAGAAGCTACCATGGAAGCAGCAGCATCCCCCATGTTCACGTCATTTCAGTTCTGTTATAGCTCATTAAGTTTTAAAGGCCTCAGTTTAACAGTGCTGGTGTAACGGCTGTGAAAGTGTTGCCGTGTGAGTCCCCTGGTGGTCAGAACAAGAATGGGACTAGTCCCCTATTGAGGGACTTGGGTCTTTAGGGCAGCAGGATCATCATTTTGTCTGGTAACTCTCTGGGGGCTGAGAGGTTGTGAGTTTGAGCCCCGGTCACCCCTGAGACACTGCAAATGCTGTGTGTGTTTGTTATTTTAATTTTAGGTGGTGCAGGTAATAATTTGGGAAAGAAAGTACTACAAAATCAAAATTTTAAATTCTTTAAATTCTGACTACTTTTTTAACAAGAAACAGCAGCAAAAAAAGTAAAAGTAGAACTTCTAATTTTACTTTCAATATAGTACATGTATTCAGAAATTACTTTTGTCACATAAATACTGTTAATAACAGACACTTTCATACTTCCACTTAAGTAAAAGTCAAAGTCACTTGTTGTAATTAGTCAAGTAATTTTATAGCTAAATACCTGAACTTTTACTTAATTGTGGCTTTCAAGTGCAACTCTATTTGGCAACAGGTCTATAGTACAGTATACAGATTGTTTGCTGGAAATTATGGTTAATGTTAGAGCATCCATGTCTCACATTTCATCCAGTAAATGCTTTCTTTACTTTCCTCATTCCCAGCAGCACCTGAGCTGGACGCTCTGTTGGAGCTGCTGAGCCCAGTGTGATACTGTGTATGTGGTCTCCAACCAACAGGGCCTGCCAGCCCACACAGATCTACACCTAGACTTGACACAGGGATGGACTTCATACTGACATAGTGCTGATCAGGCAACTATTCTTATTTTGTCCTTTATCAGCATACCCATGGGCGACTGGGCAGCAGTCTGGATCTCTGAAGATTTTTTTTCCTTCAAATGGTGGAGTTTTTTTGTTCGTTTCATCCCTTGTCATCTAAGTTTAATTTACGTCTATGGTTATTTTTTTTGTCCAACCTCAATTTGAAATGCCTTCAGGCAACTCTGTAATGAAAAGCACAAAATAAAAAATAACTGAATTTAAAAATAGTATCTAGAAATTCACAAGCATTAATAACATTACATAACAGAAATAATGGAAAATCAGTCAAACAGGGCTGGCTGCTTTCTCACTTCTCCTTCCTGAAGTTTAAATCGTGAATCTTCTAACAGGGTTTGTGCGCTGATGCTCACCTTGGCCTGCGGGCTGGGTCCATACGGAGTGAAGCTGTACTGCCACTCCGGAAGCCCTAGATGGGTAATCATGAGCCGGTAGTAGGAAGTGAAGGACGGTGCTAGGTAATGCCAGTAAAGGGCACGGTCCAGCAACCATATTTCATTGCGATCAGCTGTCACACCTGAGCACAATTCAGAGGAGATTACTGGCACCATAACAGGAACATTTGATAATTTTTCTGTGGCTCAGTTGTGCCTCATCCAGTCAGACCAACAGTTTCATGTTTCTGTACATTATATATTTTAAAGGTATTCAATTTGTGCATCTTTTTTAAAGAATAGCTTGGGAGGGCATGTTCAGTGAATCAAATTAGCAATCTGTGTTTAATTATTGCTAATGTCTTTATACTGTAACTTTTAAAGGGTTTGTATTGTAATAGACAAATGCAAAATAGAAGCATTTCCACAAGTGGTCTTAGATGTTAGAACCTCACTGTAAAAATATAAAAACATGGTAGTGAATGAAATCACAGAACTGTAATTGCGAGCTATGCTGACAACACAAAGAATATAGCGGAATACAGTACATTAAGCAAATATATACAGATTGTGCTTCTATTACAAGAATTAGTCACCTGGTGTGCAGTTCTGGTAAACAAGGCAGACCTTCCCATTACCACTGCAGGGATCCAGCTCAAAAATACGGCTCCGGGAATCAAAGTGGGGGTGTCTGGGATGTTGCTCTGACTCTGAAAAGTGTATGACACACACTTGTGAACTTTTCCACATCAATGAAATATGAGGAGGAAATATTGCTTTTTAACTGGAGAAATTACCATTTAAATATCAATGAAACAACTAAAATATTTTACAGTATACGACAATATGTGCAACGTGTAACACAAAATTACCCATGATCACTTCAGTTGGAATATTTCAATACAAGAGCCTGCCTAATAATTAACAAGTAAGGATCAGGTAATTCAGATACAACTTAAAAGCCATCCTTGGTTGATATTTAGGCCGTATGAACACAACACTGAATCTGTTACAGAGCCCTAGGAAACTCAGCGAGACATTTCTCTGTTGATCTCCAAAAGCCCACTATTCCTGTCTCACCTTGCGTTTCCTCGTCACTTTCCAGATCTGCTAATGTGGGGGTGCTGGGGAGGGAGAAGCCTGTGGGCTGTGTGAGCAGACAGAGCTTGGCCACACTGCTGATCACCATGCACCCCAGAGGCACTGTTTCACCTGCACAAAGTGCAACCTCAGTCCTCAGTCACACTCTGAAAAGAATATTACTTGTACTGATAAGCATTTCCATAAATGACTACCATACTTTAATTTTCTATGGCATCACTTCAACTGTTTTTTAATAAAAATGAAAGCTTTAATTGCATCACATTATATCATAAAGTTCATCATTTGTACCTAGATGTCCATCACATAATCCAATCATACATTTGAACAGTATTTGCATATACCCTCTTATAGCAAAAAAAAAAAACAAAAAAACGTTAAGCCTTTTAGTGTGTATTTTTCTTCATCATCAGTGTAATCATAGCCAGTTACCAGATACCATTAAGTAATAGTTATTATGTCAGTATTACCAGAAATAATATTTATAAAATGACTCAAATTTAATAAGAAGATATTCAGCTATACACAGATGGACTTCATATTGCCTTTGACACTGATAGTCTGCATTATTAACTTTCTATCTTGTAATGTTAGCATGCCCATGAGAGGCTAGGCAGACAGTTGACCTTGGGTCCGCAGAGGTTTTATTTCTCCACGCCATGGAGTTGTTGGTTCCTCTGCTCTATTGTACCTTAGCTTTAACTTAAGTTCAACTTCAATCATCCAGCTGCTGTTAATTGCCTTTAACAACTGTAACTGTTATTCCTGTAAAGCGTTTTGAGGCAACTTGTTGCGAAAGGTGCTACATAAAAATAAACTGAATTGAAATGAATATTAACCATATTAAAATGTCATATATACTTATGTTTTATACAGGCCGTCGTCGATTTACGACCTACACCATTTACGACTGTTCGACTTTGCTGTGACTGATATGCCTGGTGAGTGTTTCCCAGCTGGGCGTATCAGCATACGACAGTTTTGCCCAACTCTTGGCAGCATGAGCAGCTCCGCACGCAAGGCTCAGTGTAAACTCAGTCTCGGTACAGTGCGCTTATTCTGTGTTTGTTTTCTGTGTTCACAACCAAGGGATGATCAGAAACTTTGTCTCTACTGGATAAAGTTCTTGCATATTTTGAAGGAATGGACCGAAACATTGAACGGACGGCACATGATGCGTTTCGTCTGTATCGCAAAATGTACAAAGAAAGAAAGAAACAATTCCGAGAAAGCTCACCTTATTTAAAAAAATGACTTCCCCGAGCGCTGCCCCAACCGCAATTATTAAACCATTAGTACTGTATGCAGTGTTTTTGCAATTATTTGCATTATTAAACTAAATGTACTTCAGTATACTGTACAGTGTTTGACTAAAACCTGACGAACGCAGCCCCAGCTGACGACATCAGTGATTATCATTACTGTACACAGTTTAATATATGTACGGTATTTTTTTTTTTTGCATAGCCGAGTTACGACGAGATCGAGTTACGACCGGTCGGTCGAAACCGATTGCAAGCCAGGGAAGTGTTCATTAGGATCACTAAAGGGCGTACAAAATTTCTAGCTACTATACGTTTGCTGAATGGGATCTAGTAGACACGTGGTGGACTTAGTCTTAACTATCAATTTTTTAAGGTCTAAAATCAATCTGTAAGGCAGGAGTAAAGTGAGTGAGTGACTGAGAGAGAGACAGAGAAACTGTCTATGCCCAAATTTAAAAATTCTTCCACAACAGGTACAGTAATTTGGAAACAAAATTTAGTTAATGTTTGTTGTTAGAGTGCAGACAAATTTACTGAATATAAAATAAATAGCATTAAAACTTACTTTCAAGTTTTGAACTCCAGGTAATTGTTAAGCCATCTGTGGTGAGATAAAAGTCTCTAAGGTCCTCGGGAAGAACACAGTTATATTTCTGGAAAAATGACAAACAGATTATGGAGCCATAGACATACAAAAACAGATCAGTGCCCAAGAACACACACCTACCCACCTGCTCCCAAGAAAGAAGGCAACGTCTCTCTGCAGGTGCCCTCTCCACAAATCGTGCATCCATTACCCCCGGAAGACTTTCTATATTTCATAGAAAGATATTTAACCACGTTATCCATTACTGGTAATTATCATTTGGAGCAACCTAACTGACAGAAAAAACTTAAAACAATGTTTTCATCCGTCAGTTTATTTAAACCTATGCATAAATTGTATCTGAATTTCTTTTAACACATTGGATCATACGTCAACATATGTTACGGTTATCGTTGTTAATGTAAAGATTTAATAATTCTTATGTTTCCACAAAATGAAAATATAAAAGATATAGAACAATAATATTTTATTATATAATAATAATCGTGTAGGTTTCCTAAAATCCATCTGTAGTATTTTCATCAGTAACTATGGGATATCAATTTAAGTTACATTCACTGACTAACGTTAAGTATATCTCAATAAGTATCTGCACATCAAGGTAACACTACAGTATATCCTTGTGGTAGTATTTGATTAGAAGCATCGCCTGGTTTCAGCTTTATTGTAACAATTTAAAAATAATGAATGACTCACCGAGAACTCGAGTAACACCTAGCGTAAGTCTTTCAACAAAGCCTTTAAATGATCTTATATCAGAGATTTCCTCCATATTCATATACGCATATATAACTTAACAGTCTGTAATTTTTTTTACTGCACCTAGCTTCTACACAGGCGACCACAAAAGCAATGATTAAAGGGCAGTGTAGTTTCTACATAAACATAAAACTGCATGTTTCAAACTTCCGCGTGGTGACACAAGTTGAAGGGTTACATTTGTAACCAATAATATTCTGTAAATGTATGGCCAACAAATCGCGTGGCCCGGCGGGGGCGGGACCAACAGCGCCCCTACGCGCGTGCCTCTGTGCTTGTGGCGGCTGTTTCAATATGGCGGATGTAACCGGTAGTCCAGGCAACGCGGGCATTTGGTGGATCAGGGACAGTATCCTCGTTCAAATATTTCACTTATATGCTGTTACATGTACATCACTTGTGTTTGTTACCGTTTTGGCATATATGTGAAAAAAGAAGCGGGTCTCAGTTTCTTTACATGTAAGTTAACACTGTCCCAGTCGGGTAGCAAGCTGCGTAGGGAATTTACAGTCGTGAAACTCAGTGGCATTTTTTAGAAGTTTATGCAGCTAACATCCGCGCTGATATTTTTTTTTCGATTCAGGGACATATTTATTGATATGGAAGCAATTGAATAGCCGTTAAAAACGTCAACAATATTAGGTTTAAAACGATTTAAATCGATATCAAACTGTTATTGCTAAATGTATGCCTTTGATTGAAACCTACTGTTACACATTATCCTTAAGCTTCAGAACCGCAGCATCAGACGAGGACCAGCCCATGGTATTCGTACCAGGTGAGTACGTGTTAAAAAGTGGCATATACTGGACAGGTTTTATCCTGTTTGATATGTTATTTTCATGTTGCATTAGTAGTATGGAGCTCTAGTGCTGCAAACCGTGGTTGTGGACCACCAGGCTTGGTTCGCAAAGCATCTGGCACAGAACCGGTGCGTATTGGTTCCACTTAAAATATCCATGCACGTAATACTGAAATACTTAATAGAAACAAAAATAGACTATTCTTGAAATCCCACTTTTATTTTTTTTCCAGACAAAGCCTACACTTCTATAGAGCGTTGATAATTTTAACCTTGATAATGTTTTTGCTCACATTTTGAAGAACGCGTAATGCAAAACAGTGGTGTCAGCAGCTCCTTTAATGTCGAAAAAACACCTGGGATCATGAATTAGGGGCCTCAGTCCATTCTTCAAAATTATTCTATGTTTATATAACAAGTTTATGGGTATGTTGAGGTGCAGAGTGTATGGCCAACAGAACATTAGATCTTGCTATGTGTGAATTCTAACTGATAACACCCGATCTACATGTTTTCTTTAATTCCTCTGCATAAGGTGCTGTGATACGGTCCCAAATTGTAATTCAATAATGTTCCGAGCCTCAATTATACTCAAAAGCATCTGCAGACCCTGTTGCCTGTCTGAAAAGTCTGCTTTTGTGGAATGTTGTTATTGACAAATATATCAGCAAAACATTTAGATTTCCCTCAATAATTCTGTTTGGACACCGTTTTTTCACACCTCCAAGGTTGTGAATTCAAATTTGGCATTGAACACTGTGTGTGTGTGTGGAGTTTGCATGTTCTCCTTGTGCATATGTACTGTAGGTTATGTGGGTTTCCCTGCAGGTTCTTCACTTTTGTCCTACAGCCCCAAAGCATTATTAGGTGGAGTGGCCATTCCAGATTGCTCTTAGTGTGTACAGCATGTTCCCTGCCTTGCACCCATCCTGCCTGAGATAAACTCCAGGGCACTAGTGAGCCCAAACAGGATAAAAGGTTTGGTGAAGGGATGGATGAATAGATTTGTATAATCACAACAGTAGTGCCAGAAAAGATTTTTTCCTAGTAAAAATTTTTTTTTTCTTTTTAAAATGACCTATTAAAGTTTTATGGACACTGAAGTGGAATACCCTGTACACATATTAGCCAACTGTGTGAACTCTTAAGGCTTTAGGCAGAAGCACAGTCTCATGTTTCCAGTACGTCTTTATGTGGTGGGTTAATGTTCTGTGATTTGTAACTTTTTTAAGCACTAGTGGTCATGTTGGTTAGGGTGGAATCTGTTTAGTATGTTTTGTAGCTTTTACCTTTAAATTGATCGTACCTATTTTTTATGTTTTTTCTCTTAATGCATGTTTTCTGTTTTGTATGCTGAACACAGGTGTAAGCAAAGAAGGGAACCTGCATGTAGGTATGAAGGAAAAACCAGGTTTTGGCAGAGAGATGGAGAAGATGAAGTTAGGCTACAGTGACAATGTTCGAGGAAAGGTGATAATGGGGAGTCGTGTTGGAAGGAGGAAGAAGCTCAGTATGCCTCATACTCAGGAGCCCAAGGCCTCTGTGCCTGTTTTTGGGGAGAGTTTAGAGATTTGTACTAGTGCGCTAGCTGCAGCCACAATCAGGTCCCCAGCTGGGGACCCTCATCCTCACACCGCTCTTCTCACCATGGAGCAGGTAGGTCTGAGCTCTTCTGTATACATACAGCATTTATATGCAGTGTCACAAATCTGTGTTGGAGGTTCCTGTCACTTACTGTATGCTTATTGTTGCTGTATTTAGTCTTTTAGTTTTTACATTTACTTTTCATTTTTTTGCCAGTTTTATGTTCAGAAATGATTGTAATTAGAATCTGTCATTGTTGTCCTTTGGTTTCATGGTACTTGATAAAAGAAGGGTTGTAAAATGTCAGTATCGTGTACTTTCAGCATTAAATATTTCACAGGTTTGTTGAAGTTTGTTGTGCACATGCAAATGGAGTGTTGTTGTCATTCTTGTTTTCCATTTACAATCTGGCTCCTTTTAATCTTTGAAAGTTTTTATGGTATAGCTACTGGAAGTGGCTGATTTAAATAATTATCATAATAATAATCTCCTTTTTTCAGGCAGTGCCTGAGGTAGGTACAGCCAAAAGCCATGCCTCACTCAAGGACCTCTGTCCCGAAGACAAGCGCCGCATTGCCAGTCTCATCCAGGAACTGGCCAGGTAATGAATCTCATTTATTTTTGGTTGAAGAGGGGGATTGCATACTGTGGAACTAAAGTTGTGAAAAAGCACAAGTTCACATTAATGTGGGAAGTGATCAGTGTGTGACCCGTCTGCTCCTGTAGGGTGAGTGAGGAGAAGGATGAGACGATGCGGAAGCTACAAGATGAACATGAGTCTTTTGAAAGAAAGATTCAGCAGCTTGAGGAGCAGAATCATCTCATTGTCCAGGAACGAGAAGGTACCTTTTCTACTGCTGCCATCCCTCTCATCCTGGCTCTAGTACTTGTTTGCTGCTTATGTCAAAAACTGCTTAATGTAATTAAAACTATGAAATTAGGTCTTTTCCCACAGTTAAAAACTGAGCGCTGCATACATGTAATGCTACATACATGGCTGAAGAACATACATGTTTTTTGATAAGCTGAGGTATTGGCAATATGAAAGCAGTTCTCATTGGTGTGTGCTTATAGCACTTTTGAAAGTTTATGGAATAGAATTTCTGGCTATAAATATTAGATAATTTGTTTTTAAATAGTTGGACTGAATATTAATTGAGACTTTCTGATTTATTTAATGCATTTTTGTAAACAGCAATACAGGTAACCTTTCAGTTTCAATCTACCGCATCATCCTCGAAATCACATTAGGTTGAGAGACCTTTATGTTCCCACCATGAGTTGGACATTCATAAATGGTGTGGTGGGTAGTCTGAAAAATAGCCTACATTTCTCTGTGTGTCTACACCTTATTTCAGTTATTTGAAGCTACAAACTGGTATAAAATAGTGGCTTAAATATTCATGAGGACACAGTGTACATCCTTCATCTGCAGTATCTTTGTTAGGATGTGGTCTGTTTACAAAAGTAATATTATGTTAGAAATTCAGTGACATAAACGATCTCATCCCGTTTTCTGCCTTGCTCATTTTACATGTGGTCTTACTTCAAGATGTTCCTTTGAAAGTGAATACTCATTGTTTAGCGTCTCCATTTTCTGTCTTGTGTGTTGTACAACATCAATGTTTTCATAAAGACAGCATGTTGGAATTTTGATTATCGTATATATAGCAGGCACTCAACATGTAATTTGAATTGAGCAGTATTTGAATCTCATGATTTTGAAGATATAGAACATAACTTTATTCTGGGAAAAAAAATAAACTTGTATTGGCATGACTTTTTTGTGTCAAAGTAAGAGCAAAGTCTCCCACGTCGCTTGTCAGTTGAAGTGCTGTTACATGCATTTAAGGCTAGGGGGCAGTGTTTGAAAAGGTCTTATAGTGGCTGCATGCTTTTCCAAGTCCTTGTTTTCTCCAATAAAGAATTAGCAAAAGCAGTCAGAGCTTGTAGCTTTAGGCTAAATTGGATAATTTCTTAAGACAATGGCTTTAAAGCACTATTACTGAAACTGAGTGGAGTTGGTATTTTGCTGTAGTTTTTAGATTGTGTCGTATGAGCACAAGGAGGGTAAAGTGCACATACATGTCATATCTTTGGTACTTACAATTTATTCTTTTGAAATTATTCCCATGCTTGTCCATGTTGTTAATATATCAAACTATCAAATTTTGATATGCATATATTTCAGAATGTAAGTGGGGCAGTGGCTCAGTGGTTAGAGTTATTGCCTCAGACTTCTGAAGTTGGGTTTGAATCCCAGCTATTGGGGCTGCACAAGCTAGTGCATCTAAAGTGCCATATCCCTGCCCTTCATACAATGGGAGGGTTGTGTTAGGAGAGGCATCCTGTTTAAAAACCCGTTCCAAGCTGATGTGCCGACTGTTAGTCGAATGCTGGTTGATCTACTGTGGTGAGCAGCTGCAATTTGACTACTAAGAGTTTCAGAATTTATTTTTCAAGAATAAATCAAAATTTGTGAAAAATAACATGACAAATACTCACATTGGTTTAATGCAAAGCCTTTGAGTGTAAACTAAGAATTGATTTGTTTTTAGTTCTTTTTTAAAATTGATGTTTCTTAAAACATTCTGAAATTACAAGCTTTTCCTTGTATTCACTCCTGCAATTTTCAATGATTTTCCTTGAATTTAGGAACCTGCTTAATTTTGCTGTCAGTTTAGTAAAATGCATGAGAAACTGCTGTCAGATAATTAGTCAACTGGCAATGAAGATCAGAAAGGAGTTAATAACTTAATTAAATGGACTTTAGTTATGAACTTGCCATTTGTGTTCAACTACAAAACTGTATTAAAAAGAGATTTGAGAAAAAACACGGAACGTGGCAGTTGTTGTGTTTGACCTCCAACTCAAGTAATATCTGACATATTGTTTTTTTTCCTCCCCAGTATGTTGTGTAAGCAGAGTTAAAATATTCCTTTTGTGTTTTCATTGCTTCTTGGAATGGATTTCATTATTTTACCTCTGTGTCTCTTGACAGGGAAGTGAATCATGTTGACAATCCTGCCCTGGAAGATTGAGTGCACACTCAGATTTTGGTATTTTGGGTAGAGGAAAAGCAGGTTTTTTTTTTTCCCCTCTCTTGATGTAAAGCTTATTTAACACTTTGTTTGGCTTTCTGCCAAAGAAGCACAGTTAGGCTTTTTAAGCAGTATTTCATGAGTTATACTTTAGTTATTCCACTTTACTAAAACTCATATAATTTTCACATTCATTTGTTTGGTTATGTTAACACTACAAATTATTTAAATATTCCTATAAATACAGAATACTGTCAGCTATGAGGGGTACATACCACTTCAGAATATATCTTGTATGGTGAGAAAGGGGTTGAATTCCCTAAAGAGGCATGTAAATATATACAGTTTTATAGTACTTTTATTGTTAATGATGTGATAAGGTATATATTAATCCAACTCTCTATAAGTATCACTACTATCTGTAATGTTAGGATGCCCAGGAGGGGCTGGGCAGCCAGTGTACCTTGGGCCCCCAGAGGTTTTTTTTTCTCCACACTGCGGAGTTTTTGGTTCCTCTCCTCCGTTGTTGTCTGGCTTC
>JABJVR010002471.1:0-17346 GCA_025773905.1 Chitala chitala
GGATGGGCTCCAGGTTTCCCCGCGACCCTCACCAGGAATAAGCGGTTAAGATAATGGATGGATGGATGGATGAACCAAAATTCAAATGTCTTTCCAGTTTGATGGTCATTGGAAATTTGAAACTGGTTCTTGATACCCAACCCTAGCTGTAGTGTTCCTTGTTAAACAATAGCTCATATGAAAGTTTAAATAAACTAATTCTAAAACCACTGACAACTAAATCAATTGAACAACACTATCACTAACTACTCTACACTAACAAAACAGCAATAACTTACACAACAGCTTATCAAAATGGAGTTTGCATTATTTGTATTTAGGTAATAAACTGCTTATTTAAATAATGGTCAAGTTACATTGTTTTTTCATATGCCAGCTAAATTTGCAGATAGGAAAGTGTGCTTCAGGATTTATCTGACATACCCTTCCAAACAGTGTTGTATATTCTATTCAGGCTAAACCGCCAGAACCATATCAATGTGCCTGTTGTAGTGTTTTTTGTTAAATAATCTGAGGTATATACAAATGTAATGACTTTTGCTAAAGCAAAAAAAATACAACATTAACACCAACAGCTAACTTGATTGAACAGTACCATTACCAACAGCTCTGCCTCTTTTCACACACTCCTTCTAATGCTGAATATTGCTGCACACTCCTAATAAGACTGTTGCATTATAACAGCACTGTTTTACATACTTCACTTTAACATGAAACACACCGCTTGCACATCAAAATCAGAAACGTCCTAGCCAGTTGCACCGCTGTGGTGTGATTAAAGGAGTCTGGCACGGTTGGACTCTGCTCCTGAGTAGGGCTAGTCTGGTCCATGTTTTGGCACTGCAATTGCTGCATGGGAGTCCATAAACCCCCCCACAATTTGTGCTATGTAAATCTGGCACACGATCCCTTCTGAATGGAAAATCCATTCAGGCCGTTAGCAACTGATTTCACCATTAATCTCATGGGAAATACTCTCACCGGACTCTGCTTGCATTCGAACAGCCTTGGCCTTGGCCAGCTCCAGGGCTGTGATCCAGCGCTGGCGCTCCACCTCTGAGCTGGCTTTCAAATGGTATGTCTGAGCACCACCATTGGAAATTACAAAATTGCACGAGTCCTCCACAGCGATGTTGGCTGTAGCGAGGTTAATGGTGCCCCTGCAGGTGTGCCCCATCTCTGCTTGTGTCCTGAGGGGACCAGGGGAGCAAGCCAGGGAAAAGGTTAGAGACAGAAAGCTTCAGGACAACAAACAAAACACAAACGCACAAAGAAGGAGTCTCAGAATATAGCCCGCTTGACAGCTTTTAAAGATGGGAAAGACTTTCTCCCAAACCAATGAGAATGACTGAGCTGTGTTACTTTAGTTCTGTGTTCATAGTAGGGATGCAGACAAATATTCGAATAACGACTATTCGTTTAACTTTTTACTATTCGAATTGATATTTCACTATTCAAATGTTCGTTTCTGTACAGCTGGCAGTAGCAGGCTAGCAGCAGCAGGTATAGCGAGTATGCCTGTGCTACACGGTAATCAATGTATGTCTGTTATATTTTCATCTGTATTGCGGGCGATGGGTTCGGCCAAACAGGCTACTATACTTCCGGTCAGTGTCTTAATCGCATGGTGTGAGCCAGGCCAGTCCGGGCCCATCTACTGGTGTTGCATGAGTGCAGTCTGACACTGAGGGGAAGGAGGGGAACATTAATTATACAAATGCTGGCAGTGAACAAGAAGGAGACTCGATTAGCAGCCAATGCGTTGTCTATACCAATCGTCAAACTGGGCAAAATATATACGGCAGTGTTGCTGGTCTCAATCGATGTCGCCGATTACTTCATGGCGTGGAATGCCACGCGACATGTCATCGGTCATCAGTAAGCGAAAAATTTGAATATTCTAATTGTATTCTAATAGACGCTTCGAATATTCAAATGGCGAAATAAAACGAATACCGCATCCCTAGTTCATAGGAACATTGTAACCTTGCGCACCACAAACACCTTCGCAAGACCCCTCGCTGGTAAGTGAAACTGGAATTACAGCCACTCCCTCCATTTTTAGTGTCAGCTTGGCTTACTGTATGCGCCAACCTTCGCTCATTCAGCAAGCAGGGAAATAAAGTATCACTTCCCCAGTGCCACAAAATCACTAACACACAGAGCAACCCTTTCAGTTATAATCAGCCTTCACATGCAGTCCAACACACACTAGCTCTCACATCTTCCTACATACCCTTTGTGAAAAGCACAGGTGTCAAAACCAGGTATGAAAATTATTCTCATATGACTCGGTCTGTGTCAACTCTCAGACTGAGGAACCTTTCTTTTTATTACAGAAAAATTTATAGCATATCTCGTTTCCATTATTGTAGCTTTTCATCTGTCATGCTGAAAGTTATTGCACAG
The DNA here is from genome assembly GCA_025773905.1 of Chitala chitala. NCBI lineage: Eukaryota > Metazoa > Chordata > Actinopteri > Osteoglossiformes > Notopteridae > Chitala > Chitala chitala. The sequence goes on from JABJVR010002471.1 coordinate 2,410, forward strand.
CCGGCCATATAGATGTACACATCTCAAGCTCATTAATCTTCTGTGCACAACTACAAACACAGGAGGACAAACGTGGAACACACTCCCAACATGGCTATAGTTTAATATTACTTACATAGAATGAACAGTTTAAGAACTACACTCCTCCAACCTGACAGCCAGAAGTACACTCGCACCTAGCCACCACCACTTGCCAGAAAAACACATGAACGCACACCTTGATAGACAAAGATTAAACTTCTGCAACTACACACACACACACACACACACACACACACACACACACACACACCTGCATGAGAAACAGACAGTATGAGGTTTCGAAATGCTTGTTACTTTCCTAAAGCAAATGTAGGGTTGAAATTCATCATTCATTTTCAAACCACTGGAAAAGGGTGCATTTGATCTGAAGCCTATCCCAGGCTGAATGGCAGAGCATAGTCAAAAAGGGGCCCACTGCAGATAATTCAAACATTTGTTTATATTATACATACCTGTAGTAGGACAGCAAGCCATTACTCAACACGAACCATCTCCTCTGGTAGCCCTTGATGTAATTCGTCCATTTAAAAAGCCACCCTTTGTATGTGTCTCCGGGTGTCGGTGTGGGCGCCTTGGGCTCCGACATGGCGACAGCCCGTGGCTTCACAGTTTGAGATGGGGCCTAAAAACGAAACATTAAAAAATATATACACTATAGTAATAAAACTGTTTACGGGTGACAGTGCTACCAATGATTATCGCTTTATTGCAATGAGCACATTCCAAACCGACAGCATCCAGCTATCGGTTAGCGTTAGCTGACAGCTAGTCAGTCAGCCACGTCTACGTGTCCCAAAATACCAATCAGCTGCATCTGAACTGACCTAGGCTACTTCAAACCAATAATTTTGTCGTAACCCCGTTAAAAGCGCCATTAAGCATTTCGAATCACAAAACATATCTCATAATGCATAGTTTGACTGAAGTTGGCGTTGAGCCTGTCACGTTATTTTAAAACCAACAGCTCAGAATATCCAGCTCATGGTTGCGGCCTACCTTCAGCGCGAGCCTGCGACTCGAGCACAGCGTCACGCTCCACCCACCGCAATGACAGACAGACCTAACAAGGCAGCTACCCCCTCGAAACCAATTCAGACTTTACCGTTATTAGTTTTGAGAAACAGAAGAAATTAACCTCAACAAAACAGCCAGCATCTTAGCTTTTTAACTGTCCTCAGCCTAATTCTGTCAGATCTGACGCAATTTCAGAGCACTCCAGCGCTGGGCTATCGCGTACCGTCATTTCGGCAGCTTCGTTTTTGGTTGCAGATGACTATCTACATAGTAAAATAGTCTGATTTATCTGTAAAATCCACAGTGTAAATGATCTGACATAATAAAAAACAGAAATCCCGGCGCTTGACTGGCATATTAATAACCTGGATATGTTACATTTAAATACGTATCTTGTAGAGAAGTTAAGAAATCATACCTACGGAGCTGCCTCTGACTCGCCCTCTTCAGTGAGGAAGTCCGCTAGCCGACAAGCTAACGCGGTAGCCATCGGTTTTTTTCCCCTTGAGGTCGGAAGGGGTTTTCTTTCCAACTGTTCCTGCCAGTACCGGACAGTATCATGCTGCCCTACTGAGTTAACGTTTCCGAGCTTTTCACAACCACATTGCCTCATTGAACATTAACGTCATTTTTCCCCGGCAACGCGTTTAATTCATTTTGGCGTTTCTGAGGATTTAGTCGTATGCTGGTGCTATTTTTGGAAGTGACCAGCATCTTAGGATCGAATCGGAGGAAAAGTAATAGTCGTTGAGAAAATGTGAAAAGAGGGTTTTTTTTAATATTGTCGCACAGAATGATTTTGTGGGAGGCGGAAGCTTTCTCTACGTCTAATACTATGTTTTGAAATTAACAGCAAATGACATTTGTTATTCGGAGTTTGAACGGTTCGGTAATAAATTTGAGCGGAATTCTACAAGTTGCATCGATTTACATTTCAGTACTATAGTTGTGTGGTACAAGTTTCGTTATTAAGGACAATCTTTAAATTTATGTCCATATTTTTATATTTTTAATGTACAGTATGTGCATTTGTTACGATCGGTGTGTTACACTCATATTAAAGCCTATTGAAGTGTACTTAGTAAACTAGGTATTGTGTTATTTTCGATGTTTTCGTTTCTCACTACCAAAATGCGAGTAAAATTCGATAAACGTTTCCTTTGCAGTCTTATCGTGGTTTACCTTTAAGTTTTGCCACTACGATTAACATTTTAGCTGTATTCCGACATCATGGATGGACAGTAATTGCCAATCATAATTAAGTTGTAATAGTTAACTGGTGAGTTTACTGAAACGTTTGTTAAAAATGTCGACTCCGGTGGGACTCGAACCCACAACCTTTGAATCACCCCTCAAGTGCTTGACTAGAAGTCCAATGCGCTATCCATTGCGCCACGGAGCCACCTGTTGATGGTGATAGGAAAGTGCGTATATATTCGCTGCAACCTAACAGTTACACCTTACAGTACTGCAGATATATTTTTAGGAAAGTTAAACTAAGCTTATCTTCTTAAACGTGTATATTCCACAAATTGCAAGGAAATTTTTCTCAACACATTTAGCACATATATTATTTAAATTCAACTCTATTGTATATAAACAGTCTGCTACATTGACATAGTCAAAGAAAACAACATATATGAGAATCTGTTGTAACTATTTATTTGGTACAAAAGTGCATTGTGAAATTACTGGAAACTCACGACAAGCCTCATTCGTATTGTTACATAAAAAAAAAAAGGTAACCTCACTGAAGCCTGGATAGCTCAGTCGGTAGAGCATCAGACTTTTAATCTGAGGGTCCAGGGTTCAAGTCCCTGTTCAGGCGAAGTTTTGTCCCCTCTACCACACGCTAAATTAATGACAATCATAGCATTCGCACCTTGCAGAGATTACTGATATAAGACAGACCAACACTACACCTTACTCCTCTGATGAGGAATTTTGAGTTGGAAGTCATTTGTTTCGTTTAGTAGTATCAGTCAAGCCATTTGTACCTTTAACTGTAGTTACAAAACTGTCACAATAAAATGCTCCAAATAGAGTAATTTATTAAACTCATGTCATAAAAAACTTGGGAAGAATAACAAAAAAAACCATCTAAACAACAGAAATAATTTTAATTTCATTTTCATCACTGGTGTTAATAAAGATATTTTAAAACAATGTTTATTTGTGTTGTGCCATTTCAGTCCATACTGGCCCTCCCCTTGACATACACACACACCCTAATAAACATTTATATATTGGGGGGGGGGGGGGGTCTCAAAATGTCTTGGATTAAAATTACCTTCAACAACCAACAACCTCTCTCTGTCATACAGACATACACCAACACACAAACACATATGCAGAGAGACATGGTCAGTCACTCCAACGGGATACACGTGACATCTGGAGACACTTCTACCTTGACAGAGTGGAGATCCTGAAATGAAAGAGATGGGGATTATGCTGCAGGTTAACTCAGAAAAAGGAGGTGTGTGTGTGTGTATACATGTATATATTGTGTGTGTGTGCGCGTGTATTTGTATGTGCACATGCGTGCATTTCACAGACTCACTGAAGTTTCTCCTGTAGTTGTTCTAATCGCTGTCGATCCACATAACGGGAGAAGAGCGACAGAAGGTTTGGAGGGGTGAAGAGTGGGGGAGAAAGGGAGGCAGATGGAACCTCAAGGAGTTTCCTGGTCACAGAAAACACCAGTTCTGTCCTGGGAGGAGTGGGGGAGAGGTGGTTTGCTTTAATATACGGTTACTTACATATCTACCTTAATATTTACAAATGCTATCATCAAAATTTAAAAAAACCATGAAAGTTGAAAAACTTGGTTAAAATGTTATGTAGTATAATCTCCTACTAGCATAATCACTGCTGGAACCACAGAAAACTGTCTGAGATGTTCTATGTAACTACATGCAGGTATTTCTACTCTTGTTGCTCACTTTAAACTTCAGTTTATTTTGGGATTTTTTTGCAGCAGCAGCTCAGCATCATAAAAATTTGACTGCTCTATTTCACTCTTCTGATTTAAAAATAAAATTATAATGGGACCAGTTATGACCCTCTGCCCTGAAAGGCTTGAAAAAACATTACTACAGACTAGTAGTCATACCCCTGTGAGTAGAGCACAGTCCCTGTTTACATGCTGTTTAGTATCCATACAAACTCTGCAGTGTTAAAGTGATCTGAGTATCAAGAGGCAATGTTCTCACCATCGATTGTCATCCATCAGTTGACAGTTAGGATCAGAACTCTGCATCCTCTCCCCTTCACTCAGGATGAGATACAGCAGCGTCACACCAAACTGCAAAGGAGGGAAGGATGGGTGTAGGCAGGAAGAGTCACGGTAAGAATTAGTTGGGCCAAGAACCTAGCAGAGTGTTGTGACCCTACAGTGTATGGTTGTGGTACATGTATCGAGTAGTTGCATGTTTTTATTTTGTATGAGGGAGATGGAAAGGTGTTTGACACGCACCTTGTTTTGGAGCACGCGAGGCAGCTGGCCCTCACTACCTTGGAGTTCCTGCAAAAGGTCAGTGAGGGCTGAGCTGGAAAGGGACTGGATCACCACAGAAACAGGCTCCACCAACCAACAGAGCACCTAGGAAGCAACATAACAGGTGAAGTCATGCAGGCATAGGGTTGCTGGCGACATCTTTACATATTACCAACTCACCTGATCTTGCTTGTCCTTTTTTGCTAAGGCAGAAAGATTCCGGGCAATTGCCATGACAACTGCAGCTGCCTGGTGCTGAGGCAGGAAAGGGAGGAGCCTGGAGACAAGTCGCTTCCCTTTTCTTACTGACATGATCATCAGACACTGCTCATCACTCACACTGGGAATGGACATAATATAGAGAGGGGAAAACAGAGGAAAAGAGGTATTGAAAGTTCAACAAATTCAGAGCTCCCAAGTGGTTTTTGTTGCATCAAGCATATGTAAGGTCAGGGATGAGACACTGAGCGCTTGGCAGAAAAAATGTCCTAAGCACTGAACCCAGGGAATGCCTCAGGAGTATAGCATGGTTTGTTAAATCTGTCGTTCAAAGTTTCACTCTCCTTCGTAGACCTGTGCAAACACACAATCACTCCCACTATTCAGCCATCTCTGGCATAAAGCTGGATAGGCATGAGGTCACTCTCACCGGTCATCCCATTCCTTTTCCCTCAAGGAGCTGTACAGCTGTATAGTGTGGGTTTTGTGCTGATCCACAAGTGTTTCTCTCTCTTCTTCCGGTGTTTGAATGAACTTCTTCTCAAAGTCCTGCACCTCTAAGAGCAGACTGTACATCTAAAATACAATGTTAAAGACAGCAAGGGGAGGAAGAAACACAAAGGTGTTGGTTAAAGAACCTTAAGAAAAACAAAGCCCAGTGGATATAAGATCAAGCCCTTCACCTTAAAGCCAATGGTAAGTGTTCATAGCCAACTGATTGAAACATTCAGAAAATTAAGATTTTGCATGTTTTCACATACAATATCTATTCATCTCACCTTTTCCACAGTATAAAGAATCTGTTTCCTCTTGTTCCAGACCTGCTTTTCCCTTTTCTCCTAAAGGATGAAAGAGGGAGACACCGAGGGAAACACATGAAATGGCACAGCAAGTGTAGAACCAAGAATGAACGGCAATCGAATTCTGCGGGATGAGCCAACCTTTATGTGACTCAGATATCAAATGAAGGAGATTGCTGACCTCATCATCTGTACGAGTGGTCACCACAGCATCGATCATCTTCCTGGGGTTGTTCACACTAGAGACAGTCAGCTTTCCAAGTGAGCCAGCAAACTGAACTGCAGGCAGGAGAAAACCAACCTTTATAGGGTGATCAGGCTGTTTATTCCCAGGTGCCTAATGGTCACAAATAACTACCTTTCTTGTTGCAGTGACAAAGTTTCAGCAATCCTCACATGTATGCAACGTGCAGGTAGACAGACAACGACCATCTAACCTACTGTGAAGAGAGGCCCTCACTACACCAGCATATGACATGTTTTAAAGAGTGGTATAACAGCCTCGCCCCACTTACCAGGCTTGTAGGTATGCTCCAACTTGGCCACCTGGGGGGTGATCAGCTTGGTCGTATGCTCCTTTCTGGTACTGTCTCTGTCCCTCTCCTGCCTCTTCTCCATCTTCTCATAGTAATTCTGAAACAGGCACCATTCAGTCAGTAATTACCCCCTTAGCCCTCAGCACAATCATCTCCTTATTGCTACAAAGCACAAAATGACAACTAACTCAGTCTATGCATTTAAATATGCTACAAACAGTTAATTCATGGTTAAGGTCACCCTCTTCAAGTCAGTTCTATGAGTTATCCCACCAACAGATACCTAGCCATCATAAGAGCTAACTAGCTACTGTAGTCTTTTTTCACCTGGTAGTAGTAGTCATCGAGGTATGGGTCAGTGCTCTGAAGCTGCATCATTTGAATTCGGGCCACCCAGTCTTTCTCTCGTTGTGTCATCAGGTTACTGTATGGGTCTCTATTCCTGCGCTCACCAACACGTCGCCCCCGATCGCTGTGAGGAGAGACAGGCCATTCCCCCTCCCATAACTATCTGAACTGTCCATCACGTTAAGCAACGACACACTCGGCATTACTGCTACACTGCCGCAGCCTTCTCTTTACAAACACAGCTGTTCTTGTCATGCTCCAATAACCTATATTAGCTTTTCTACTGGCCACTTCACATCTTTTTTCATTTCCATTCCATTTCTGAAACTCAAAGGGATTAAAGAAAAAAAAAAAGAAAAAAAAAAACCACACACCCCCTGCTTTGCAGCCTCTGTGTCAACAGTCTCCGGTGCTGGGGGTGAAGGTGTGTGGTGTTGTGTCTAACGGAGTTGTGGTTCAAAGGAGCATGTGGCCCCACCCTGGGAGGATGCTGCCCAAAAAATGGCCTGAAGCCACCACCCCCGCTAGGTAAGAGGGGAGGAGCTGGCCCACCCCTGGGGAAAGCCCCCACCTAGTGAGGAGAAAATAGCAGAATCAGTTTTGAAGAATGAGGCCAGTATCAGCTATGAAACTGCTACATGAAGACATTTCATATAAAATTAATAACCAGCATTAATAATGGTTACCTGTATTACTAAACTTGGGTACAGAATCTACTGGTTTCTACTTCAGCTATCAGTGCACATGCCTGTAGATGAGGTTGTCCTCCCACAAGTTGTTCAGAAGGTGACCAGTACCAAGTTTACCCACCTGGGAGCTGAGCAGCTGGGCCCGCTGGATCTGAGACAGAACAGGGCCGACTCCAGCGGAGAATGGAGGCCGACACAGCGGGGAGTTCTGTGGGGAGGGGACAGGTGGAAAATGACATGATCCCACTCAGTATACCTTGGCAGAAAACCAGACTCATTGCTAGGGACACTAAACTCCACTACAAAAAAAAAAATAAAATAAAAATAAATAAATAAATAAATAAACAGTAAGCAACTGCAGTTAAAACCACCTGCAAACTTGAAGACAGCATCTAGGCAACACAGCAGCCCTTGCCAAATTTATCATTCGTCATAAAATACCAGTCATCTAGGTATTAAATGTTTGTAATGATCTTATTAAACATTACACTGCAACATCCATGGAGAACAATGTCACTCACAGTGATATTCAGCAGTGTGTTGGGGGACAGACGCTCAGGGAAAGGATGAGGGTATCGATGCTGAACTGGAGCTCGCACATGTACTGCTGTGGGGCAGTGAATCTGAAACACAAAATAAGGCAACTTACACAGGAAACGGGACACTGTGCGACTTCCATAGAGGAGCTATACAGAAAATGTAAGGGTACAATCAGTGAGGCTTGAGAAACAGCATACATACAGAAACATGTCATATTAATGGATGCAGAAGATGTGTCACCAGCATCTGGGGTGAATCACTAACACAGACAGGACAGGGCTTCACAGAGAGACACCTTTGTCTCTGATTAAACAACATTGTGCATGAACATTAAAAAAATAATGCATTCACACGGGTGCAATCACTACTGTAAATAATCACTTTTATGAAGTGGAAAGAAACCATGATTTTATGCCAAATGTCCCCCCCACACTCAGTAAGTGGTTTGGGGGGGCACCTACTGAGGAATGCCTATATTACTATATTCCTTACTGCAGTATTTCTTTTCCTTTGTGCTAGTGATGTTTTTACCCTACTAAACATAGGTACAAAGGCCTGCAGGATGCTCCATCTTGACAGTGAACGTGTGTGTGTGTGTGAGATGCGCATATAATCATTGTTATAAATTAAAAGAAGGATTTAATCTCAAACAGAAAGGTGAGATGAGCATTACATTACCTACTCTCTCACACGCACACTGTCACAAAGGGGTGTACTGACATATAAATACATAAAAAATATTCTCTACAAAGTACTTTAGCATCGAAAGTGCCTTTGTTCTGAGGTCTATACCTGCTGATTTAGCGTATGGCTCATGGGTTGTTTGGGAGGAGTTCCAATAGGCACAGCCCTCACTGGAGGACTACCAATCACAGGTGAAGAAGAGCGAGGTGGGGGGACCCTCTCTGAGAGATCCCGCCTCTCATCACTTCTCATTGCAGGAGGCTGTTTGGGTAATCCCACTTCCTTGATAATAGACATGAGAGAGCTGTCCTGAGAACCAAGAGTAAAGCAACAATGTCACTGTTACATCCATTCATCCATCCTTCACTCAACTGTTTATTCTGCTCATGGTTGCAGGTGGCCTGGAACCTATCCCAGGCAACCTAGAGCACAAGGCATAGACCACCCTGGACAGAGTGCCAACCCATCACAGGGCTGTTGTTGTTGCAATTTTCACATAACATCATTGGCAATCATAAGCCTGGTTTAAGCTATCTGTTTATGCAGAGATAAACCACCACTGACATGGCATAACTTGTAGCTGAACACAGAAAAATAAAAACCTAACTAGAGAATCTACATTACTGTAGATTTAAGAGGAATTTCTGTGCTCACCTTCTTCTATACAAAGAAAACCAATAAGAGAAGCACTGGTAAAAACCAACTATATGAAATGTGCAACAGTTTAACTCCATCAGGTAGCTCAAGAAGGCTTACCTCCATGTGGGGCACAAGTCTAGGTGTCACCCCAACGGGACCGAAGCCAACACTTTCCCAGATACTACGCGAGTTTACCTGAGGACAAACAATGACAACTAAAACTCATTCACAATGATAAATACCTGTCTCCTTCTAGTTTAACAAACCCCCTCCTCATACATGTTTAAATGCAAGCATAAATATGCACATACAAGCACATTCTTGTCCTGACAGCAGAATCACACAAAAAACACCAGCCTTAAACTAAATCAAGACTTCATCCAAGATCAACAGAACATGTATGTTTTCCTGAGTACACGCATTTCTCTACTAGCACAGCTATGTCCTGCTCTGCTGTGTTGTCCCATACTGATAGAGCACAGTACATTAGAAGTGCCTTTTCTACTGAGCAGGCATGGTTTGGAAAAGGTGTTGCATGGCGAGGTAAAATTACATACTCAACCTATAACAAAAACAGACAGCAACACGACTGCACATGATAGCCTGTCAACATGTTCTTGATGTTACTTGCATTCCTGTTCATTATTTATTTAGTGACACTTGTCTATACATTTTGTCATATAATGACATTGATTGGCACTGTTTTGCCACATCTTCTAAATCAACAGAAATGTCCCAAAACACCTTTTTGTTTAACTTACCCTTCTGAGTGCCACTGTATTTTTTTTTGTCAGACCAAACAGCAAAATATGACGACACCTGTTCATTGTGCCTGTTGCAGTGGTATACGCAAATGTAAAGGCATAAACACAATATGAGTTCAAATAAAGAAAAAAAATTACACATAAAAACTAGCGGCTAACTCAACTGAGCAGAATTATCACCAACCGCTCTTTTAATGAAATAGTACTGTAACATCACACCAGATTTCACCTTGAACTGAAAATAAAAAACCAAAAATGACACCATCTTGACTTATAAATTATACAGCGCATGCAGTCTCCCAAAGAAACACCCTAGCCAATAACATCAGTTTGATGTAGTCCAGCACAGTTGAGAGCAGAGTCTGGCACGCTTTGGTCTTGCGCAGTGCCAGTCTGACACGGTCTAGTATGGGTACGTTCACATTTAGCAGATGCCTTTCTCCAAAGCAACTTACAATGAATAAAAGTACATGTCAAAATCAAGGTCAAACAGTATCAGAAAACCTAACAGTAAGTGCTGTCCTATCGTCAAATTCCACACGATTACGGGTAGCAGGGCAGAGGACAAGTAAGACAAACATGGCATGACAAGGCACGGCACTGCTAAATTATGACAGTGGAAAAATGCCATATGCGACTGCAATGCTATTAAACTGGATTTTAGCACAGCGGATCAAAAGAACATGCAGGCCATGTTTCGCCTTAACTGACATTACAATCCGCAACAAAATTACGAGGCACTGCTGCAAAGACAGCAAAGAAATAAAAGCAATCATAATACATTTTCAGCAATGAGAATAAATTTAACTGGGACACTTCTAATAGGGTAGTTTTCCTTGATTTTTAGTTGAGTTTATCTTTGGATTGCATATGAAAATGCAAAGCAGTGAATCTCAAACTGTCGGGACACAAAAGAACAGTCACAAAATTTAAATCAAGACAAGCAAAATGTGCCAGTTTCTAAGATGGAAGTTAACACCATCTGACTGTACATTCACTCTATACCTGCATTCTTAACTGGAAATACATCTGGACTAAAAATATTAGACTAAACAAAGATACAACGCTTTACCTGTGGGGGTGCTGTTGTCCCCGTGTGCAGCAGATGCTGTTGTGGCTGCTGGTAGCCAAGGAGTGAGTGGGCCCGTGCCGGAAGACCAGAGGGTGGAATCTGATGCTGTGGAGGGAGAAGCGCGCCTTCTGGTAACCCTGCTGTACCCACTCCAGCAATCGCTGGATCCGTTCCCAGGATGAGCCTGGCCAGGGACTCAGCCAGGTCTCCACCTCCATGGTCTTCCAGACCTGGTGGAGGTTCAGTGGTCTGAGAGGTTGATGATGTGGTTACTGGGGGAGTAGAAATTGTGAGGGTTCTGGCTACTGCGTCCTTGCCTCCTGCTCCCCCATCCCGCACTTGCTCATCCAGCTCTGCCAACCGGGCATGCTCCTCCTGCCAGTCATCATCTGCAAGAAAGAACATTATACAGTTTTATTTCCAAATTTGCACTGGATCACTTAGGCACCGAGTTTCTCATGTAAGCATGTACTGTATAATAATTCACACAAAGAGACTTGCCAATTGCTCCAGCACCAAAAGTGTCATCGTTGAACTGGTCAATTTCATCTTCTTCCTCCACAAGTCCCTCTTCCTCCTCCAGGGTGCAGTCCTCATCTAGAGACTACCAAAAGGGCCCACAGGAAATGGGGGAATGACAGGTTATTGAGTATAAAATCTCAATATTTAAATCAAACCTTAGCCTTCAAGCTAAACTGATCGAATGCTCTCAAAACACCGGTGACCATAGCGCATTCCTCTGAGGATCCCAAGCAAGATGAAGCAGCACTGACAGGGGGCTTTGACTGCCATCTCACTGACAGAAATAGTACCCCAACCAAAATGTGCACTCTCTCTCATATTGTGTCATGTGACTTCTAGTGTGGATATGGTGCAACACAATAATACTAAGGTAGGGAGAGAGGCAGGGCACATGTAAAAACTGTCAAATAAGCAGGATGAGAATACTTATATGACATCCATGTCCAGAGACCACCACAAACAATCCTCATGCCACTACAAAGCTCTGCAAGGTATTACCCTCTCAAGCCAAGCCAGCTACGTTTTCTCAACAATCCATGACAGAGATCACCGTGCTCACTCTGTTCATATAGCAAAGACGACATCCTGGACTTTTTCAAGTGTGCGTGGAGTGTTCCTGCTTCAGATACATACCGTAAATGGAGATAGCATACTTACACCGAATAAAATTGTAAGATCATTCGAGAGAAAGAGAGACAGAAAAAACCGTAACCGGTTTAACATAAACCTAGATCTGAGATGCATCACGACGCATTCCGCTTTGCCAGCCAACAAAACAAGGAGCGCAACACGACTCTGCTCAACGAATCTGTGCACTTATACTACTTCTAGCCACATTGAGACATGTCGTCGCACTCTTGTCTCAACTGCAGTCCACAACCGACGAAAGGTCTCCGTATCTGGGCACGACAATGATGAAGAGAAACCGCGCTTTAACTGGCTACATTTACATTAAGTAACCTACTTATCGCGTCACCCTTAGGCTAACGAATTACATCACTCATCAAATGTGCATTCTTGATTTTTCTTTTTCGGAGTGAATGCCTGATACCTATCTAATAAAATGCACGACAGAAATGAAACCTCGACCTTTGTATTTAAGTAACGCCATCCGCATTCCGCGAACTGTCACAGATGCCCATATACCTAGCACCGGTGTAACGAAGAATAGCAAAGAAAGGCCGAGGCTTTAGGCCGCAAAGAAATATTTTGCCTTCCCGCACTGGTAAACAACAATTAAATCGTTTTTCAGAGTCCTTCTCTCTGCTCCAGTACTTTTCTCCAAAGTCTGCTAGGTTCCACTGAATACGTATTTCAGAAAGACAAACAGTAAATTGTTGTTACCTGAAAACGGAACATGTATATTGTATCCTGCAAAGGTAAGTATTTCCCTAGTACCCCACAAGCGAAGCGGCGCGCAAATTACGCAGCAATATGTTTATTGTGAGCGAGCACGCTATAGCGGCGTGCACGCGCACGTTTGCGCTGAAAAGAAAGAAAATGTATATATTCGACCAAGTTTTTTGTTTCATTAACCGTTTCTACCCTAAGCAAGTTACAGTCTGGTGTACAATATTTAATGAAGCAAGTTAAGAAAAAGTGGTCTCCTAAAGTCATAACTCAGGACAAAAAACCGAATGTAACCGAAAGTAAAACTCGACCATTAAAATATGATCCCTTTTTATGACTTTATGACTTAGTACTGTCTTGATGGTCAGTCAGCCCCGTGGTCAATGTCAATTAAAATGGAACAAGTAGAGCAGAAGATATAAAATGCACAAGTCATCTTACCGATGACAAGCTATGGTGCTGCTGTGCAACGAGTACACAGAAGGGGGTACTCGGTGCACACAAAATCACATGCTGCCATAGCGACGCAAAGCCATAGCGTCTGTTACACTAAAGTCTTTTGATCAGCTCCTCAAGAGGGCTTTGGTGCTGTGCTTCGGGTAAACGTGAGTATTTTCAACACGTAAACATGTTTCAATACACATGGCTTAAACAATTTAAATAATAAAAATAAAATGGAAGATAATTAGGACCTAAAACTCACACTAAACCTCTTTTGTGTGGGTGGCCAGTCTGAAAATGTATTGTTTTATATAACTGTGTTTTGAGATGTTTGAAGTGTTTGCTGATTATCAACAGATTGAATAGTTGTGTATTTCCAGTAATTTAATTTAATTGCTTAAATATTAACATGTACATACAATTCTATAGTGGGAGAAATTACTGATACTTATGGAGTAAAAAAAACTTGACACCATACACAATGATAACTTCCAAGGTAGCAATGAGACTTCCACCCCTGGGTGTTCCGCAATTTGTCACGTAGCCACAGCTTCGTTATGTAATTGTACACCCTACCCACTAAGTAGTTTAATTTCATGTTTCTACTGTCTTGTTTTAATGACTGTACTGGTTTCTCTGGTTTGTTTACATTTTTGCACGTGCTTTTAATTTTTAAGAACTGCTTTTTTGTCGTACAAGTAATCATTCAGTTTTAATGTATTAGTAGATCAATTGTTTGCAGCACTTGGTTTAGACATTAAAATTTTGTAGATGGTAGCCACATAGTGGTACTTTGCACTAAATATTGCAATCAATACCTTTTATTACTTGCAAGGCAAAAGTATGAAATTCTTTGTCTTGTTGAACACACACACATACACACATGTATATAACAAAGTATTTTTGCATGTCACCTTCATCCATTCATGTCACTTAAAATAATTTCACTAGTTTTGTTGCTTGTATGTTCACCTGCATCCATATTTGTCACTTCACAGTCTTTTGTGTTTATGTATTTATATGCCTTATCTAAAATGGGTGCATCAGCAGTGTTTTATATGAATAAATGTGTACAGAATCCAAACTCTTCAAAGTGCCATGAGACAATTAAAGATGGAATTTCTTGAGTGGTTGGGGCAGATGAGAGTAAATAATGTGGTATGAGCCATCTATACAAACAACACCCAGTTACAGCAGATAATGAACAGAAATTGTATGTGTTTGTTGATGCTAAAAAATATTCACTGCTCTGCTTACTGCAGGGTTCTACTTTTATTGGCATCATTGGGGAGGACCCACATGCCTGTAAAATTGTGGTCTAGTGTCTGTAAGAAAAACCACATCAAAATGTAGCTGATGCTAACAGATGTAGATCAGTGGCAGAACATGACACAATACAGCATGGCAATCAAGCATCAAACCGCTATTTGTTAGAAACTGGAAATAAGAGATGCAAGCTAGATCAGGGGTTGAAGAGTCATGGTCCTGTAGGATCCCAGTGGGTGCAAGTTTTAGATTAGATAAGATTAGATTAGATCGAACTTTATTGATCCCTCAGCGGGGAAATTCTCTTGTTACAAAGCTCACAGGGAAGTGGAATTAAGGTGCAAGAAAACAAAGTGCAAGAAATTTCGAGGTAGATTAAATACATAAAAAATTAAATTAAGGAATAAAAATTAAAGATAAAATTGATAAGAATCAATAAAGTAAAGAATAAAATAATTATATACATAAACCACAGTGTAAAAAGGTAGTGACTAGAATGATTATGCTAAACT
>JABJVR010002473.1:0-15722 GCA_025773905.1 Chitala chitala
AAAATTTTAATCGATTAAATTTTAATTTAAATTTAATTTAATGTGTCAGCTGCAGCCCCAGCAAGAGGTGCATTAGGAAAAATGTAGAAACCAACATTTTATTTATTTATTTTTTTACTGCCGCTGCTAAAAATCCACCAGTGGATTATGAGGACAAAGTGACACTCAAAAGAAGACAACATTAATTTGAAGATATGACCATTTAAAATTCGGATTTGTCGCAGTTTCTCCTGGTAATGTTTTTTTTTATATTAAAGCGTGTCATGGCAGGCATTCAGTGCAGTACACTCGTCCGTCGCTGTGGTGTGTGTCGTCGTGTGTATAGTGGCGCAGTGTATCATTACATCCCTAGAAATAATTTGCTTGCTTTTTTTTTTTTTTCCTCTCGTTATTCAGAGATTCCGTACAGATTTTGCAGAAGGCAAGATAACTGGCAGGGTGGGTATATTTGTGCGTGCGTATGTATGCTCTGTATTCAGTAAAAGTAGTCAAAATACTGTACTGTAGTACTTCTTGGGTAACCTTAGCCCACAAATTTCTATTATTTTTCTAATATTTAATGTACAGTTGCTGTATACCCCTTTTTTGATGTCACAGTTTAATTTGAGTGCTTTTGCATATGTTCAGCGCTACAACTGTTACAAGCACCACTGGAGTGATTCCCGTAAGCCAGTGGTGTTGGAGGTCACCCCTGGGGGCATCGACCAGATTGATCCCCAGACCAATCGATTGCTCTGTTCCTATGACTACCGTTCTGTGGAGGGCTTCGCAGAGGTGTCTGACTACCAGGGGGGCTTCTGCATCATATATGGGGGCTTTGGCCGGCTGGTGAGTGCAGTTCAACAACTGGGTCTTTGTCAGAGGAAACAAACTATTTCTGATTGTGCAAACTTTTCTCCTCCACAGCACCTCTTTGCTTCGGAGCACAGAGATGAAATCATCCGCAGTGCGGTGGAGCATGCTGGGAACTTCATTGGTATCATGCTGCGGCTCCGCAAAGAGACCCTAACCTTTGAGGGCTGCCTAACAGAGCGGCTGGGGAAATACAGCTCTGATGACTGTGTCACCTCGCTGGCTGAGTTTGTGGTACAGAAGGTGTCCCCGCGCCATAAGGTTAGAGCTGCCCCTCGCCGTTCCCTGCACCTGCTTACATTCATTCTCCTCCACAGGACAGCGATAAACCTGGCTCCAGTTAGTCCACATGCTGCACATGCTGCTGTAGATAATGTATGACCACAAGTCCAGAAAAGTTGGAACAGTATGGAAAATCACAATAAAAACCAATTGATTTGTAAATTTAACTTTTCTATATACTGTTTTTGTTGAATACAGCGTGTTACACATTTTACCTATTCAGCTGCATTGTTTTTTGCAATATATACATTTATTCTGAAACTGATGCCTGCAACGCATTCCGAAAAAGTTGGGACAGGGGCAATTTAGGACTAATGATGACGGGACTAGTTGAAATAACAAGGTGATGTCATACTGGTAACGTTACGAGTAAATAGGTGAGAGAGTTCTGTTATGTATATAAGGAGCCTCCAAAAAGGTCTCATTCACCAAGAGATGTGAGAGGTCTAGGCTTGCAAATGTTCCAACAGGTCAAGATGTCACTTTGAGAACAAAGACAAATGGGTATGATTTTGGGAATTTCATCTTGTGCAGTGGAGAATATAATTAAAAGATTCAAGGAATCTGAAGTGTCACTGACTTCTCTGGGCCTGGTCTCATCTGAGATGGAGTACAGTGTAGAGGAAGCATGTTTTGTAGTCAGATGAGTCAGCATTTCAAACAGCTTTTGCAGAAAACAATCATCGTGTTCTCCAGGCCAAATGGATGTTATCAGCATCTGGTCCAAAAGTGAGCATCTTGTTATGGAGTTGGAGTGTCAGTGCCCATGGCGTGGGTAACTCGCACATCTGTGAAGGCACCGTTAATGTGGAAAGATTTGCACAGATTTTTGAGCAAGATGTATTGTCATATAGATGCCGCCTTCTAGGGACGTCCCTGTATCTTGCAGATGGACAATACCAAACCGCCTTCTGCGTGGATTGCAGGTGCATGAATGTCTAGTCAGAGAATGAGAAAAAAATATGCCTGTCTGCAGTCCTGACATGTGTCCAACTAGTACATTATGAAGCTTAAAATACAGCAGCAAAGACTCTGTACAACTGCACAGCTGAAGACCTGAATAATGGATCAGTTGGGGGGGAATAGAACTAGCTAAACTTAACCAGCTGGTGTCTTCAGTGAACAAATTCTTAGTAACTCATATAAAAAAAAAAATGGTTATATTACACAGTGGAAAACACTTGGCTGTTCCTGACTTTTTGGGGACATGTTGCACTCAGATTTGACACGAATATATGTTTTTAAAAATCATAGTAAAATGTAATATCTTGTATTGTCAATATAGTAAACAGTGAATATAATTTACAAATCATTCCTTATTGTTTTAAAATTTTTTCAGTGACCCAACTGGAGAACTTTTTGGAATTAGTTGTAGTTTTATAGGTCCCGGGTTGCAGTGTAATCACAACACAACAGCAAAAGCATGTCCTTCAGCAGTCCTGTAATATACAGAAACATGCATGGGTCACTCATAGAAAGAAGACCTGTTGCCACTACTAGTTTTGTTATTTCCAGGGTTTTTTTATTATAATAAATGGTCATTGGTGGTATACATTTTAATTTGCTTTAGTGAAACTTTGCTTTTTCGTTTGAAGACTGCAGATACAGACTGACCATTAGGTGTGATTATTCCTAAAAGTGTGTCCTTTGCTAACAGGAGCCTGTGAAAAGGGTCCTGGCTCTCACAGAGACATGTCTGGTGGAGAGGGACCCAGCCTCCTACAACGTTGTCACTCTGAAGCCTTTTGGGGAGGTACGTCTTGCCTGATACTGTCACCTCTTACCTGACAGGTCCTACACCAGCAATTTCAAATGTTATCTTCGTCCATGCTTTTACTACCTACAACCTCTTGTGAAGTCGCTTTACAGTTTTTAGTTCCTTTTATTTACCCCATTAATATAGTTGTCTTCAATATGATACATTTACATGTATTTGTTTAGCAAAAACTTTTATCCAAAGTGACAGGCCTGGGGTTCGATTCCCGCCTTTAGTCTGTGTGTGTGGAGTTTGCATGTTCTCCCTGTGCTTGGTGGGTTTTCTCCAGGTTCTCCGATTTCCTCCTACAGTCCAAAGACATGCAGGTTTGGTTGATTGGTGTCTCCAAATCGTGCGTGCGTGCGTGCGAGCGAGCGTGCGTGCGACACCCTGGGTGTCCCCTGCCCTTTGCTCTATGTGTTCTGGGATGGGGCTCCAGGCTTCTCACGACTCTTAACAGGGTGAAGTGGTTTAGAAGATGCATGCTGCAAGCATCTCCATTGCACTGGCATAATCTGTCACTGATTCATACAGAGCACTGACTTTTTGTACAGATCGATACATTTTGGCAGTTTGCCCTTCTTCCAGCAGATGAGCCCTAAGTGAGGGGTTTTACTGCTGAATACTGCCTTCAAACTGCCCCTCCCATGTTAATTTGTCTGTTTTGGCAGCAGTTTGTTGTTCATCCCATTGTGCTATCCTGCATTCCTCACTCATCTGAGGATCACTTAATTTGTTTTGTTTTGAAAGTACAAGCTGTGCCCTAACCAGACCTTCACCTTCAGCTCCTGCCTATGTCAGTTGGAGTAGAATGTCATGCAAGCTCCAAACCTGCTGGAAGTGTGACTGGTTCTGTTAAAGGTGTCATGTTGCATTTCCACTGACACTGTAATGTACTGTCATGCATCGTGCTGCCGGAGTACGATTATGAAGGGTATGGTGCAAATTGCTTTGCCTTTGAGCAGGTATGGCTCAGCAAAAGGCACTCGTTAACTTGCAGCTATGTGTAAAGATTTTGACTCATAAGAAAAGCAGATGGTGACATAGCTCTAAACAAAAGTTTTTCAACATGCAACAGTTCATAATGTTTGCATTTTTGCTGGTCTTTTAATGATGTGTATCAGTATTGTTTTGCCATAGTGAACAGCCCATGTTTGGATAGCACATATTTCCTGAAAGTCATTTTTCTCTAACCCTTATGGAAGATAAAAAGTAAATACCAATGAAATAAACCAGTCACAGATAAGAGAAAGCAGTCATTCATCGTTATACCCCTATGGCCGATCCCTCTCAGAATGGTGAGAACAGAAATCCCAGAAAAACTAAATTTATCTTCTACCCTTTTCAGTGCATGGACAGCACATGGCCAGTTTGTGTTCTGTGTTCATTGAAACGATTCAAAACATGAAATTCAAAACATGTTCATTGGGCAGAGAATAGCTGTTCCGGTTAACAGTTGGAGCTGTCTGAGGTTCCTTCTTGTTGGTGCTCACAGTGGGGTCATAGAAGGGTGATGCTGCATGGTAGAAAGCAGCACTAAAACATGCACTCTGCTGATTCACTCATGTATTTCAGTGTGAACTGAAATGTACTATTGCAGCACTTGTTCTTTTTTTTTCGACCAATGAAAATTGAAAGTCTTGTAATTGGTCCTGAAAAATGGCGTTTTTAAAATATCAGTGTTCTTTTAGGAAAGTAACCGAAACACTGTAACTAAAAGTAAAATAAGTGAACATGAAACTAAAACCAATTTCAGTAAAATAAAAATGAATCTAAAACTGTTAATACTCTTCTAAATTAAATGAAACTGAAATCTGACAAACTAAGTAAAAATAACTAATGAAAATTTGAAAATTTATAATCCTGATTAGTTATTTTTAGGTGGCAGATTTACAAATATCCTTAATTGAAGTGAGTGATATGCTGCATTTTTTAAGAGGAATTTGATTTTTGCTTAATTAAGCCAGAACATGTACTTTTATTTTAGATTTACATTTATTCATTTAGCAGAAGTTTTTCTGCAAAGCGACTTACAGATGACTAATAGTACACATGCATATTAAAACAAGGTCGACAGTATGTGGGAATCCAGCTATCAGTGAGTGCTGTCCTATAGTCAAAAGTACACAAGATTTAGTTTAGCAAGATTATGAATAATAAAACAAGCAACTTAACTGAGAATAAGACAATACAATACAATGAACGGCGGCACGATGCCATGGTGGTTAGCACTGTCACCTCGCACTAAATCAGCTAAAAGGCCATGTTAAGTTAATGACACAAGATATAAAAGACAGCATTTAAACATTGGAAACAGTAAAGAAGCAGAGCTGCTGAAGGTGTTCCCTGAATAGATGAGTCTTGGGTTGCTTTAGGAGCATGGACAGAAACGTACATTCGTTTAGCACATGTAACTCGTTATTTGCTTGGGAGCTTATTTGGTCATGGCAATATTGGCACTGTTTGTGTGTGTGGTTTTTTTTTTTTTTTTCTTTAATAAAAATGTTTTTTGCTTGAATTGTTAAAACCTTGTCCAAAGAAAGTGCATTGCGGCAAACCTTTTAACCTTTTTCAAGCAAAACTGATTCATATTGAGTATTATTACTGAATCCACAGTTGTTATACTTGCTTTTCTTTGAGCGTTCCACATGAGCTGAGTGTGTGCGTGTTAAATGTGTGTGTGTGCATTATAGTTGTTTCTTTTTACGTAATGCTTTTCCCACATGCTGTATTCGTTTCTGCCTTGTGTGTGTCGGTGCTCCATATTTCTGAAAATGTGGTAGTCTGGGGAAAGAAAATGTCTGTCTGGTCAAATAGGGAGTTGGATGCGACGGCATTCTTTCTACAGGTATCAACCCTTTCATCCTAACATTATCTATACCAGACCTCTGTAACTGTTAAAGACAACTCATGCCAATACCAGGCACATACACACAGTTAATGCTTACTTCTAGTACAGAGTCGCATATTAAAAATATTTATATACATTTCACACACTTCCAGCTCAGATTGTATTTTACTTTTTTTACTGGATAGTTAAAAGTTGATTTATTGTGGCTGCTCTAGTGTTCTGTTAAATAATTGTGTATTTGATATACAAATTTAAAATGATTTAAGTGAAGTATGAATATAAAATGCCAGCAGCTAATTTAATTGAACACCACTATTGCTGACCTCTCTCTCTCTCTCTCTCTCTCTCTCTCTCTCTCTCTCTCTCTCTCTCTCTTTCAGGTGCTTTATTGGCACAATAAATATTTGTACGTTCATATTGCTACAGCAATGCAGCACTGCTGTATACATGAGCCCCACACCTCACTGCCATGGAGGGCAATTGGCTCGATGACTGATTTTAATATTTTCAGCCAAATTCTAACAGGAATCTCTCTCTCTCTCTCTCTCTCTCTCTCTCTCTCACCGATTATTCCTTTGCCTTCTTAATGAAATGGGGCTGTTATAACACACTGTGCTTTCTGTCTTTAAATGGATGTAAAAGGAACTAAAGTCTATAGACTACACTGAAATAAAAAAAAAATGGCTTCAGTAAAGAAACACCAAAGCCAATGGTTTCAGTTCAATTTAATTTTACATAGTGCATTTCACAACAGAGATGCCCCAAGATGCCCTTGCAGGAACTGGTATTTCACTGTGACATAGTTGAGCACATTTTAGTCTGGCATGCTTTGGTGTTGCTCCTTAGGGGAGCCCATTTGGTGCAGTACAGGTACATGTATGGTTAACAGTGCTCAGGTACAGTATGAATGTGCCCAGTAAGGTACGGGCATGGTTAACAGTGCTCAGGTACAGTATGAATGTGCCCAGTAAGGTACGGGCATGGTTAACAGTGCTCAGGTACAGTATAAATGTGCCCGTGGAAATGTGCTGTAAATAGTTTTTAGCATTTATGACTTTTAGATATTTGTGTAGACACAACTGGGTCACAGTGGTTCAGGTTGTTTGTTGTCTTTGAATAATTCTGGGTAACATTTGCACCGATCTTGTTGATTTCAGGTGTTTGCACTTATCTGTGATGCTGACAACCCACAGATGTTTACTGTCGAATTCATTAGGGGACAAATCAGGAAGTACACCTCCACAGAGAGGTAAGAGTACTGGGTATTAATAGAGCTGTCTGGGTGTTAGAGCTGTTGTTTGCATTTGGCTGCTTTGTGTGACTGTGATCCTCTACCCCATGTGCAGGGATGCCCTAATGGCCAGCTTGCTGGATGGAGTCCGGGCATCAGGGAACAGGGATGTTTGTGTGAAGATGGTCCCCACGCAGAGGGGCCAGCGCTGGGGGCTGCTCAGTGTTCCTGTAGAGGAGGAAGTGGAGAGCTTACACCTTAAGTTCCTCGCTGCCCCTCCAAGTACGCAACACCCTCCAAAGCCCAAACTTAATTATTATGATTTTTTTTTGTAGTGAACCTTTTGTAGTCTCCATCCATCCATGAGTATATTGTTATTAGTGTCCGGTTTATTACTATTTTCTCCTGTGGATTTTTTTTTAACCTACTTCATTATTATAACCTTTTTTGTAGTGGTGGTGCATGAACTTTTTTATTGACAATATGCTCTTTGGCCAGATGGGAATTTCGGGGATGCTGTTTTGAGGTTCAATGCCAACATCTCCTACAGTGGCGTGCTGCATGCAGTCACTCAGGACGTAAGTGCCCCCAACCCCAGCACCTAATTTTCCCAGTCACTTGCTGTGCTTCTTCTTTGATTTCAGAGATTCTCTGTCGTCCTGCAGGGTTTGTTCTCGGAGAACAAGGAGAAGCTGATTAACAATGCCATTCTGGCACTGCTGTCCCAGGAGAGTGAGTTGGCGGCCATCAATGTAGAACTGGAGAGCCACTTCCAGGCCATCCGCCGGCTAGTGGCGTCCAAGGCCGGCTTCCAGGCCTTTACCCAGCTGCCCAAGTATGCAGACAGCCTCTCACTCTCTGTTTGTTCAAATAAATTGCTTAATGAACTTGTCATATTTGTACTCTAACCATACAACAGATTTGCATTCGATTACTCATGAGGGTTTATCCTTGTTTTAGTAGATTTACAGACTGTATAAAATTTAGTTCAGACTGAGAGCAGTGTGGGCCTTGCTGTTTCTTTCTGTGTGTGTGTGTGTGTGTGTGTGTGTGTGTGTGTGTGTGTGTGTGTGTGTGTCACTATGTTCAGGTTCCGTGAAAAGCTGGGCGTCAAAACAGTCAAGGCTCTGAAGAGGAACAACAATGGCGTCACGCACGCTGCCATTGATATGCTGTGTGCCCTCATGTGTGTAAGTGGACCCCCACTATCAAATATTGACCTTCTTGTCTGCTGTCAACAGTGCTGGGCAATGGTGGTTCTTATGTTGCAGATAAAAAGGCACTGATGCATACAGGCTGTTTCTTTTGAAGTTGGACGCCGATAGTAATGTCATGAGTACCAGTGACGGGACTGTGCAGTGACGCTTGTAGATATACTCATGATGTACTAGTGTTCAGCAATGTGAAGGACTGCCTACATGGAGGTGGTTGGATCATTTGGAACAATTATATGTGCTTTGTTCGTCAGGTTTTAGTCAAACACTGTACAGTATACTAAAGTACATTTAGTTTAATAATGTAAAATAATTTCAAAAACACTGCACACGTGTCACTCATTCAATCCTTGAAAATCATTTAATATTTGGATCCATTCCTTCAAAATGTGCAAGAACTTCAGGACAGATAAACCTTCTGATAATCCCTCAGTTGTGAACACAGAAAATGAACACAGGTGAAGCGCACTGTACGCAGTCAGAGCTTACACTCAGCTTTGGGGAACTGCTAGTGCTGCCCGGAGTTGGGAGAAACTGTCGTATGCTTGTACGGCTAGCTGGGCAACGCTCACCCACACATACCAGACACAGTTGTGGTTGTAAAGTCGATCAGTCATAAGTTGCATAGGTTGTAAGTCGATGATGATCTGTACTCCCCCAGTTTTAGGGGTTCTGAAGTAATTAGTCAAACCATTATAATCATTTTTTTTATTCATTTGGCAGACAAATCAAATTGTAATTTTTAATGTTTGGCTGCAAGTTGTCTGTAGTCAATTACTGGGTGAGCTCCAGAGCCAACAGGCATCACCGGATACTGTGTTTCCTCCCTGGAAGTGTTTTGCCAGGCCTCCACTCAGCAGTCTTTAGTTCCTGTTTGTTCTTGGGGCATTTCAGCTCAGGTGACTGACTTGGCCATTACAAAATATACCTCTTCTCTGCTTAAAAAGAAAATCTTAGCTTTCCCCATATGTTTCTTGTCATTGTCCATCTGCACAGTTTCAGCTGAATCTGAGCAGATAATATAGCTCTTTTGCACATTCTACCTATTGCTTATGTCAACAGTCACATGGGCAGTATATACAAAGGACACAGTTACTTTGCGGGGCCTGCATGTCCACACCATAGCTCTACCTCCACCATTCCTAACACATGAGGTGTTGTGCTTTATCTCATGAGTTGTTACTTCCTACCCCTTTCCCCATAAGCTTCACATCCTTAAAGTCCTGCGCTGACTCAGCCGTTAGTAAGAGTGAGTTAATGAATGAGTGACAAACATGAAGGAAACTTTCCCTCCAGCCCATGCATGACGATTACGACCTACGTCAGGAGCAGCTGAACAAGGCGTCTCTGCTCTCATCCAAGAAGTTTCTAGAGAGCCTGCTGGAGAAGTTCATCAGTAATGTGGTGAGTGGGAGTATGGGGTCCTGCTGCGCACAGTCACTGCTGTGTGCAGGTGTGTGAGCTATGCCAGCGTGGTCAGAATTCAGGAACACTAGTTATGGGTATCGTCATGGTCTTGTTCCTTAGATGGGACACTTTCATAGTGAGAAAGTGTAAGGAATTGTAGACTAATTGTATCGAGTTTTTTTTTTTTTTTTTCTTTTTTCCCCCCCAACATGTAAGGTTGATCCATGTGGTTTATCACAGCATAAAATTCTCCACATCTTCCAGGCTTACTGTGGTCATTCTCATGCTGTCCCCCTAGGAACATGGCACAGGTGCTCTGGTCATCAGCTCCCTGCTGGACTTTCTGACCTTCGCACTGTGCGCTCCCTACAGCGAGACAAGTGAAGGCCAGCAGTTTGACATGCTCCTCGAAATGGTGGCCTTTCATGGCAGAACGCTGTTCAAGCTCTTCCAGGTAGGAGCAGGAAGCTGTTTGAGCAGACACTTCCGAATTAAACGAATGCTAGCAAGACTGCTTAATAATTTTTTTTTTTTCCTTCTACGAAATGTTACCTACAGCCTTGTAGCCTCAAAGCAGAAAATTAACCAGGCCATGCTGTCTGTAAATACAATTGTGATTAAAATGTGACATTCTACATGCACACTGTGTGTACAGTTCAATCACAGTGTATATGCATAAATATAATATGTGGTAAAAGAAAGATTGGGGTATACATGTGTGCACACATGACAAAGAATTACTTGTTGAAAGAGGTGTGGTTATGTGGATTCTTTCATTTGTTTGTCTCAAAATGTGTACTGTCATCCCTTCATATTTGCAAAGTTTAGGGGTGGTAGAACATGAAAGTTTGCAAATAATTTTCATGTTCCCGTGAACATGAAAGTTTGCAAGTAATTTGTGACCACCCCAGCCTCAACCGATAAGTCTGCTAGCCTGACCAATTAACAACAGGGAGCAGAATGCACGGTGGGGTCCTCTTTAAGTGTACAGGGAGAAGAAGGTCCTCTTTGGTAGATACTTGATAAGTGGGTAGCAGGTCTGTGATGTTATTTTTGTGCCATTTATTTCAATGGAACTTATATTCAATTAAGAGGATACAGCATAAGTGTTTAAATTGCTTAAGTAGATCAAATTTAGAGCTATGTGCTGCAGATTCTGGTTTTGATGACATCAGGTAAGTCAAAGCACAGAATTCAATATAAGAGTGTGTCTCCACCAGCACAACAAAAGTGGGATGTACTGAGCTGTACTTTGCTGAAAGGGCATGGCACAGGTTGAGTTGTGCCACCCTGGGCTGGCACGGATGTCAAGGAGCCTCTATTAAGGGGGTTCAATGAAGTACTTAGTTTACCTGTTAGCATGTAAAACCTCAACTTTAGGTAAGTGGATATTATGCATAAGTGTAAGCTTTACATCAAAGCACATTCTGCTGTATTGTATTCTGTTTGAAGATTAACGACCCCCTTTTACCCCCCCCCCCCATTCGTCCTCAGCACCCCTCCATGGCCATTGTGAAGGGTGCTGGTCTGGTCATGAAGGCTATCATTGAGGTGAGCTCTACAGGCTTTGTTGTTTTCATGCATGCAGTAGAAGGTCTGCAGATATGGGCCAGCCGACACAATAGAATGGGGTGCGAGTCTCATCTCCAGTACTGCGGCTGGGGTTCTGAAGGGGACAAATTTAAATTGTGGAGAAATCTCTCAAAATGGTATTTATATTTTACATTATTATTATTTCTGCAGAGGATAAATATTTTTATATATAGCACAGTTTCTGCATGGTTACCACTGTATCCTCTTAAATTTGAGTTTGGGGGGTTCAAATCCTTCCTCTGTCTTCTGTGCGTGGATTTGTAAGGTGATTGGCTTTTCTAAATTTTCTAAATAAAGTATATAAGTGTGTGCGATGGGTTGGCACCCTGTTCGGGGTGTCCCCCACCTTGTTCCCAGAGCTCTGTGGGATAAGCTTCAGGCTGTCTTGGAGCCCTGTTTAGCATATGTAGGATGGATGGATAGATGGGGAGGTGTGCTTGTTCTGTCCCATGAAGTGTCTCGGGTGGCAGTATAAAATGAATAGCGTAAAAGTAGTGATTACTTTCCCCTTTTCATTCCTAGGAGGGGGACAAAGAAATTGCCATGAAGATGCAGGAGCTGGCTCTGAGTGAAGGGGCTCTGCCAAGGCACCTCCACACCTCCATGTTCACCATCAGCGCTGATCAGAGGATGCTAACCAACAGGTCCTTACAAATGTTCTAGCTTAATTGTTCCTGATCAAATAGCATTAGATGTTACCCTTATTCACATGTATCAACTGTTACCAGGTTTTCATTGTTTTAATATAGTAAATGCCCTTTACCTTCCTGCTAAAGATACAACATGTTTGATGTTGTATCTTTAGCACAAACAAATACAAAACTTTTATATATATAACTATATAAAAGTTTTAACAACTACAACCTAATTTTGTCTTTGGTTACATTTTGAAAGTGCTATAAACTTTGCAAATACTATGATTTTTTTTTTTTTGTACTCAGCGAAGTACATGTGTTGTTAAATGTAAAGGGAGTCCTTAGCATGTTCCTCTATACATCCACAGGCAGCTGAGTCGCCACCTAGTGGGCCTGTGGACAGCAGAAAACTCCACCGCCATGAATCTGCTGAAGAGGATACTGGTAAGGGTCATGTGATGACCAGTAACTGTGTAGCTGCTGATGTGCATATCAGGACAGGAAGAGGAAGTGAAGGGAACAGAGCAGTAGTGATGCAGATTTGGGCAGCACTCTCAATGCAGCTGCTGCTTCAGGATTCAGCTGCTGGCCAATGCTATGATCTAGCAGCTACATGGATAAAGAGTTACATTTATTTTTATGGTTATTTTTTTATATCCTTGTGAAAATGTGACTTTCCATACTAATCAACTTTTTATGCTGCCTCGGTTCAGTGTTATTATTGTTCCTTAGTGTGAAGTAATGACAGTTTTTACCTTTCCATCTTTGTGTTGTGATTGGCTACTGCTGTCTAGAAAATGTCAGTGACCATTGTTCACAAATCGTTTCTCACCACAGTGGTCTTTGGAGTTTTTATGGATGATATGGACATTATGGACACAAAATGGGAAACCTATAATTACCTGTAAGTTGCTGATGAGGGTGTCTGTCTGTGTAGCCAACAGGTCTGCTGGCATACCTGGACAGCACAGAGCCAGTGCCTGAGAAGGATGTGGACAGGATGCACATCCGTGATAACGTCAAAATCGCTGCGGTAACTGCTGAGCTGCTCTTGTGTCTTCAGAAAGCGCTATGTTGCTATCCTTCCACATGTGTTTGTTTTGTGTGAGTCTCCCGTCAGATGACCTTTGTATTTTCCCCCTTAGGACCAGTTTGGACGCAACAAGGTGCCAGAGTGGCAGCGACTGGCGGGCAAGGCTGCCAAGGAGGTGGAGAAGTTTGCCAAGGAGAAAGCAGACATAGTATTGATGCACTGGCGGGACAAGATGGGCATTGCACAGAAGGAGGTGAGGCCATTAACCCCATCCCCTCCACACGTGACTCTGCATCTTCAATATTTGTCTACACAGTTTTTAATGGATGACATTTAGTGACAGGATCATTTGTTCTTTCAGCATGTACTGGTGTGCAACACACTGCCTGTGATGCTTCATTTACCCCATATGGAAAAAAACCATTTAAACCAGCATATAGACTTTCCTGCTAGTCTGTTCAGTCCTGCCGTTGCCCTGTTCAGACTCCTGCCTCCTGTAGTTTTTTCCTTTCCATTTAGCAGACTTCATAGATGGTTTACCTTAGTAGCTTTATATTTTAAATTTAAAAACCTAAAATTCATTAAAAGATGCTGATAATAGCAGAGGATTGCACAAGTGTTAAGATGTTGTTTTTTTTTTTTTTATAATTATTGAATTTTAATTATGTAAAATGCAATACACGAAAAATAAACACAATAAAACAAAAAAGGCACAAGAACATGGGTGTGTGCGCTCAGAGTGATGTGTGTGTAAGGGAGCACAAGAGCTCAGGTACATCTTCTCACAGTTTCTGTCCGCTCTGCACTACACACCTGGATTCTGTATGGTACATATAAATGTGCATGCAAATATGTTTCAGCAAGATGAACCAAATTGTATGTCCCTTGGATTTCTGTTTGATGTCCATTGTCATAAGTCATGACTTTTCTGACCAAATTCCATGTTGAGTCTTTGTCTGCATCATTCATCCACGCTCACACGTCTAATTACTGTTCAATTGGTTTTAGCAGCCACAATTTGTAGGGTCAATATGTTCATGTAGATTAATGTACATCTGGAGTGTTGTTATGCTTTTGTAAGCATAGAAGTGAATCATTTGAAATTGTGTTAAATTTGTAATAATGGCTAATTTAAGGAAGATGTTGGCATTGTATAATTATTTTGTAGATTTCTTAAATTCTCAAAACCGTAATGACATGGAACCAATGTGGCAGTATTTCAAAGAATGACTTTGTTAAATTTCTTTATATGTTGTTGTCTATGTCTGCACATTGTTCCCTGTCTTCCACTGGGGTGCTGCTGTGAATTGATGAAGCAGGACAGAAATAACCTGGTGAGCAGTACTCAACATTGGCCAGTCAAAGGTTTCCACTCGTTTAGGTTCCTCACTCTCTTTCTCTTTTGTCATATGCATTAAGCTATCCCCGTGTGATGTGATTTTATGTTGCTGAAGTATTCTGAAGTCTGCACTGTATCACCTTTTTTGCTGAAGTCATCAGAGATTATCCTGCCACCTGACCACATCCAAATGGACCAAATATAGTTAGCTTCATTATCATAGTGGTTTTGCTTTGTATTTTAATTCATTTTAATAGTCAAACTCATCCCTACTGTAACATCTATGTCTCATTCACTTATCTAGAGGTGGTCTACAAACTTCAGTAATTTTAATAGCTTCCTGGTATCTGACGAATAAGGAATCAGCGTCACAGCTGACTGACACTTGCTTTGTTACAGAACCCAAACCAAAAACCTGTTGTTCTTCGGAAAAGGAGGCAAAGGATAAAGATTGAGGCCAACTGGGAACTCTTCTACTACAGGTTCTTCCATCTTCCTCATAAGACACATGATATTGTTGAAAACCCTCCGTGTGATGGAAAAAAGCTCCTCGGTGCATTTAATAATTGGATGTGTTGAAAACAGGCCTTACTGTAGGCTGAACCAGGTATTTATATTTTGCTAACCAGGAGCCACTGTTTATACACACCTTCCATTTTCTGCACTAGCATGTAGGTAGGTGGGAACTATAGGATGCTTACAAACACAGCAGAGTGAAAATGAGGGAAAACTATTATATACTGATGCCACTGAGGAAGCACCCTCACTGCACTCTGATTGGTTACTGCATGCTGTCAGTATAATGTAGCGGCACTCAAACTGCCTTTAAAGCTTGTTTGCAGCCATCACACCCATTCCTCCTTATGGTGCACAAGCGCAGTATTAAAACTTACATACCTGTGATCTTTTTTCCCCTGTTCAGACTTAAATTCTGTCTTTTTGTTGCCCTTATACAACCTTTTTAATGATTATTTTGCTTTGTTTTAAAGTATTTTTACCCTTGAACTTGTTACCGCTCCTTTCCTCTAGTTGTCATCCTCTCTCTTTTACTTCACTTCTTCTGCAGGTTCCAGATGGACCACGCCCGGTCCAATCTGATTTGGAACCTGAAGACTCGTGAGGAGCTGCGGGACTCTCTGGAGGCAGAAATGCGCGCCTTCAGTGTGGACCGAGAACTAGGAAGCAGCAGTGTAATTTCCTGGAACCACCAAGAGTTTGAGGTGGGGGGGTGGAGTTCTTCAGCACATACAAATACATTCTGAATGCACAGTGGCACAGAGAAATGTAATTTCATTTGCTCTTACCCCTGGTGACCCCATGTGACAGTTATTAGGGACCATGCAGACTAGACTTTCACATGCATGTGGGAGAAGCTGGAGCTGGTCGCTCTCAGGGAGGATGATTTTGCCTTGGACCTTTAGTTGTTTAGTTTGACTTCTGCTGGGTCTGAAGATAATGGCGTTCTTTATAATTTTACTTTACAAGCAAGTGGGCCATGTTCACCTGATTAGTTAATTTTCATGCAGGTG
>JABJVR010002474.1:3523-16410 GCA_025773905.1 Chitala chitala
GATGAACAGGAACAGCGCAGACTGATTCACAGTCTGCAGTGCTGATGAACAGGAACAGCGCAGACTGATTCACAGTCTGCAGTGCTGATGAACAGGAACAGCGCAGACTGATTCACAGTCAGCAGTGCTGATGAACAGGAACAGCAGCTGCTCATCAATCTTCTTCCTTTCCTCCTCAGCATTGCTTTCTCTCTGTATGTTTGTTTATTGTGCCAACAGGAAGCTTGACTTCAGCTCGTCCCTCAAGCTGCGAGTCGCAGCACTCTCTCAGCACAACGTGGAGATGCTGTGGAAGGCCAACAGCAGGCAGACCTCCCGAAGTACTAGGAGAAATATCTGTGGCTTTTGAAGGGACGTATATTGAAGATTTACATACTTTACTTAGACGTTTCTTTTTGAAGTTTCAGCTGTAGATGCTGGATAACACAATTAAGATTTAGAGAATCCCATTGCCCAGTTCTTACTTAAAATCTCCAAAGGGGAAAAAACAGACAGCAGGGATCCCTGCAAAACAACAGCAGGAACCTTGGATTTTCACTAAGGTTTCATTCATATTCCATTGCTTATACAGTGAAGACTGTTTTCAATCCCTGCAATTAGTTAACGTGTAAGTTTATAAATGGTCAATCTGCGAAAATAACTGCCACATTATTAAATATTTATAAAATGGAACACAGGTATGTAGTGCAATAATAAACGCCAAAGTCTTTCCCTGCACTTTAAATTCTAATACCTCATTAAGAAAAAGGTGCAAATGTATTCAGTATTTACCACAGGAAATAAAAACATAGCAGATTCAAGCGCAGAACAGTGTCAA
This sequence comes from Chitala chitala, assembly GCA_025773905.1. Taxonomy (NCBI): domain Eukaryota; kingdom Metazoa; phylum Chordata; class Actinopteri; order Osteoglossiformes; family Notopteridae; genus Chitala; species Chitala chitala. The sequence goes on from JABJVR010002474.1 coordinate 4,341, forward strand.
ATGCATATGTATGTGTGGAATTAAACTCTGTCTTATTTTGTTTTGTAGGCTTTCAAAGAGAATGACAGCCAGCTCTTAGCTTTTAGGTGTAACCGTACACATTGCCAGTGATTTCAGACGAGTCAAAAGCCAGCAAATACGCCAAAGACATGGGGGAAAAGGATCTTTGTTTTACAGGAAAATTTGTATCCTGTCACAACATTTTCAGTTAAGTTCTCTATAACTGAAGATAAATATGTGCTCTCTTGTGCTTTTTATTCATGTTTGCACATTAGACGCATTTAAACGACAGACATGAGCATACAGGTTTTGAGCGTTAGCCATTACCGTTGCTCTTAATTGGGACAGGAAATTAATAGCATGACGATGCCATGACTAACGAGCTGAACATAATACAACACATCTGTTCAAAGCTATTCAAACACTCTTCCATTTACCTTGAGAATTTTACTCCAGCAATCACTGAAACTTTATATGGTCTAACGTGTAAATATGTAATAACGTTAAAAGAAAAAAAAAAAAATCAAATATACTACCATAATGATAACTGCACAATATAACTTATGTTAATAGTTATAACAACCATAATAAGAAAAACATCCCTTTGACTGCTCCAAGGCTTGAAAAATGAAGTCCACTTGGAAGAGAACTAAAGCTTTCTACGAGGGAACAGGGGTTTATGTGGAAACATACCTAACGCACTAAAATGTAATAACCTCTGTGCCTCCTGATGTTTCACTTGGCCCGGCCGCAGCACGAGATCAAACGCAAAGACCAGAATTCGGCACGGTTTGCCAAAAATGTCTGCGCTAAACATCGGCTTCCAGACTGAGGTATTTTCTTTCCTCCAATAAGTAAGGGACGATGAACACTAAGTTAACCCTCCCCAGCTCCACTCACAGCAGTGGCCACAGTCCATTTAAATATCATACTGGGAGCGGGGCATCCCTGCTGGTTTATCGATCCCTGTACAGCTGTTTTAATTAGTATTAACTTTCTTAAGGGGTTCGCTCGTATCGGTTATATTTACTTTTCCATCAAAGACGCTGTGTATGATTAATAAAACTGACAAACGTTCCCGTGGAAAGATGATATTAGCTCTGCAAGACACAAAATCTGCAAAAGCACTACTTTTGGATGCCCCAAAAACTGTGAATTATAAGCAAGTGACTGTAAAAGAAAAAATAACTATAATTCAACAAGAGAAGAAAAATATTTTGTATTCTGGAAAACCTATATCCCATCAAATGAAATTTACCTAGCAAACAGGGAACGTTCCCAGATTATTCACAAATGTTTCCAAAACATTCTGGAAACATTAGTAAATGTTCTGAGAATGTTCCCTGTTTGCTGGGTACCTGTTTTGATGAAGGCAAGTACACAGTTCCAAAGAACCCCTTTCAACAAAAATGTCAAATAAATAAACACACAACCTGCCTGTGTAGGTTAAAACATCTTTTCCATGACACAAGTCAAGCACAACACACAAAAACAGACGTGTACTCATATGAAACACACACTTTTGCATTATGAGGGTGTTGACCTCTGAGATGAGACTAACCCTGTCAGAAGACTCTCTCATTGCAGCGTACCTGAGGAGAGATGTGGAGGTTAAAATCCCAGTGAAGAAGGTTTCAAAAAAAGATTTTTAGACCGTTATGGGGGACTGCTAAAAAAATCTTGTTCTTTGAGGAAAAAAAAACATCTCTGGCTCATCAAAGGGGGTGTGTGTGTGTGTGTGTGTGTGTGTGTGTGTGTGTGTGTGAGAGAGACTTATCTAACTTTTCCCAGGGCCTTTTCAGTAAAACAACCTTGCTAGGGTGGTAGAGCACTTGGCATTCAGCCATGTCCATAAATATCAGGCATGCCCAGATTTCCCATTGGTTAAAATCAAATCGGGCAATATTTCTCCTTTATGTGCCAGTCTATGAAAATCCAGAGGTGCCTGTCCACTTTGGAGGATTCCATATATTGTCCTTTTTTTAAACACTATAACATCTTAAGCACATTTCTGTTTACAGAAAAAAGTCTCTTTTCCTCTGTGCCCCCCATGCCTTCTACACTATGTCCCCTTTCCCCACTTTGGGGCTTTTTCTGTCCAAACCAGGAGCAGATGTCTTGTGCTGCAGTGCTGACAGACCCCGCTGTTCAGAACAGCCATCACATGCCAGGGAGTAAGAGATGAAGGCTCACAGAACTCCTTCTTGACAAGCCAGTAACAAAAAAGTGGTTGGGGGGGGCGTGATGAAGAAAAAGGAAGGACTAAAATAAAAACAAACCTCAGTTCCTCCAAGTCATTTCAAAGGCTGCTTACATATGTTAATAGGCTCTCCTTTTCTGTTCAAGCACCTCCCACAGCATGCTGAGATACAACTACAGCATCACACTCAAACACTGGACCAGCTCTGTCATTATCCTCCCCTTGCAGTCGAGCTCCAAGAAGAAAAGGGCAAATACTCGTGGCTAGAAAACCAGAGACAACAATGCTGTTTCTAATTGTTCTCTCAAACGCTCCACATAAACAGGACCCAAAGACTTTTTAACAATACCTCATATTTGTGGCTATATTTCCAAGAAGGGGTGGAGCGAATGCATTGTATGAAGCTAACTGAGAGGAATTAGACCAGTCAGAAGTAAAAAGATCAACACACGTTTCATACTTCAGCTTTAGCTCTTTTTGAATATTTAGCTGTGGCAAGCAAGTACAAAGACAAACTAAACCTTATCTTCTCATGCTTCACTTTCAATTATAAACAAAACTCTTCCCTAACACGATGGGCTTTCTGTGCCACCCGTTTCCTCCCTTGATCGTGCCACCCCCCCATGCCCCCACCATCAGAATCAGAAGAGCAGACTGCATGTCTCTCCTGCTATTTCTCCATGAGTCGTATTTTTACAGCCCTCAGGAACAAGAGCACGGTGGCTCCAGTGATATCAGAGACCCTTAATAACTTTCCACTCAGACTTTGAAGTCAAAGCCAGAAAGCTTAGGGGTCCTATTCCACCTTGGCCTCTCTGATGACTCTGGGGTGGGGTGGGGTGGGGGTGTGGAGTGGTAAACCCAGGATCCTACCTTTCTCAGTTACTCATGGATTCCACTTGGACCCATAATTCTTCCTTCCTCCTGGTCAGGCCAGTTTGTCTTTCTAAACACACTGTTCCTTTACTCTGATAATAGAACACAGAACTTAAAAACCGGGACCAATCTTGAGCAGACATCAACATTGAGCAGTCATTTAGCTGGCTGAGCGTGTGCCGACAACCTCAGCTGAATGGCCCTTTCTCCATTGGAGAAAATAAAACCGCATGATATGAAACTGGCTTTATTTACAGTTGTGACTGGCCAGTTTACAAAGGCGTCTGGAGTTTTATTACATGCATTACATCCACTAGAACAATTCGTCAACTGCATTCAAAGCTCTCCTTAAGATGTCTATTTTTACTGCTCTAATGTAGATTAAGATTTAGAACAGGAAAGTGAGTGAAACGAAAAAAAAAAAAATATCCAGAACAACACAAAGAAGAATTTGCTTAAGAGAAGACGGAATACTCAAGCCTTTGAACTGGAAAAATATATCTGTGGTACATAATAAAATAAAATAAATAATACAAGATATTTAAAATATATTTTTAATGCAATTTATAAAAAATTCCACAAAGGAAATAAAACTGTAAACACGTCAGTCAACTCAGTCACTCCTCCTGCCAATGTGACGAAAAATATAAAGCTGTTGTGTTCATGAAGAACAGGTAACATGCAAAATTCATGATAGACACAAAAACTCTTTCTTTTCCAAGTTACACATTTTCAAAATGTTTTGATCTTATGTGTTACAGGTTTCTTTAGTTTAATGCATCTTAGCTTTCATCCTTATATTTTTTTGCCTTTCATTCAGCTGGATGTTTTAATGGAGCAAACTGGACTACCCTGCTGATGGACATTGAAGCTGGGCCCCTCCCAGGCCTTGAAGCTGTAAATTCACTAAGTTCTGAGCCTGTGTCCTTAACCACGAACCTATTATTCAAAACTGGCGAAAAGTCACATGGGTCTACTAACTACTTTAGTTTGTTGTTTATGGCTTACATGAAATCAACTATGTGATTTAAAGTTTGGGTAAAATACCATTCCAATGCCATTTCCTGGAAATAAAAGGGTAAGGGTTTTAAACCATGCCATAAAGTCTACTGCAGACAAGTAATTACAAGCTACAGTGCTCATATTTTAATTAATAAAAATGGCTTTATCGCATGTGGTTTGGTCCCACAGAGTAGCTGTTTTTCAAATCGGTATTTATTGTCGCTGAAAGCTTCCAGTAATCCTGCTAATAAAACTGGGCCTGTGTGTGTTACTGATTAGGAGCAGTATACCTGAAACAGTGGACCTGATCCATCACTTACATGTGATTGAAAGATGCACCTGAGGTATGTGACTGTAGCCTATAACTGAAGAAAGAAAATTCATTCTAAAGGTGGAAAGCATTTACAAAGTTCATGCAACTGGGGGATGCTCTGCTTCATTAATAAGTACCTGCTTCAAAAGCACAGTCAAAATAAATATATTACTGTATACCATTGTTTTGTAATGGTACACATATTACACAGAGCCACATGAGCAACGATCACAGTTGCAGGTAACACAATCGCAAGCCGCATGCACATTTCCTTTCTGCTTCACCGTGCCAGCTGCACTAGATTATACATTCCTCTGTGAGGAGGTGGGGGGAGGGTCGGGGGTCTGTGTTTTTTCTGCGCTGTTCCATGTGAACCCCAAACGCGCACTCTCCTCTCCCGCTCCCTTTGTATGAAAACCTACCCAATGCCAATGTCTCTACAACACCTATTCATTTCTGCACATAAACAGCACAAACACACGGTGTGTTGACAAAATATCGGGGGGCCCCTCTGGCCCAGGTACATGTTCATATGGTGCACCAGGACCAGGAGAAGAGATTAGGGGTACAGTTACACATATGGTTTTGATTTCCATACAGACTCTGCAACTGGATATGAAGACTGGTTCAGGCGTCACTCAGCCTTAGGAGAAACAAAAACAGACTTGGTTCTCCTCCATAAAAAAGAATATCAGATGTTCTGGTGGTTTTAACTAAACAAGCCATAAACAGCAAGAAAAAAACCTCTAAGCATTGTTCATTATTGTCCACTCTACCAGGTGCTAATTGCTGCACCAGCTATACCTTTCAACTGGTTTTAATGGAATCACACTGGCCCTTTTAAAACACAGAAAATTTTCTGTTCCAGCCATTCAGTGTAACGTCTACAGAGTACTCCCAGAGATTTAAATAAATACAGGCTCAAGACATGACAAAATGCACACATATACACATATATGTAGCTGTATATACAATACATATGATTCTTTTGCTATCATTATATGTGTTAAAGTATCACAGTCTCCACGCTGTGACTACTGATTGCCATGAGACTTCATTCTGAACAAAAATTACATTGTCTAAAAAAGTTAACTGACTATATTATTATTTATTCTGCTAAAGCTTAATCCTGCAATGAGAGTGAATGAGGATTTAGTGGCAAAGAAAACTATTTAGGAAAATTAAAGCTATGTCTCTGATTAAATCAAAAGTGTGTCCCACCCTGCAATGCTGACCGACAAAAGAAGCGTTGATGGCAATTTTTCCTCTGGGGGGAGTACCAATGGACTTCGGTCTTGAAGAAAATAGCTTTTTAATTTGCTGTTACTGGGTGGGCAAAAAACTCATACACAAACGTCCTGAACCCCCTGAACCACACCTAATGGAGGCTGGAGCTCTTAACTGAGCCCTTTGTGAATGGTTTTTTTCTCTTCTTCTTTTTTTCCTGATTACGTTCTCGGTTTAGACCTTTCAGCGCAGCGCTCAGACCAAAGTGACGTAATGTTATGTCACAGACACTCAGCCTGAGAGAGCGGTGCAGTTTCAGACGACACCAAAGACGAGAAACATGACGCCACCAACTGTGGTGACTTCAGCCCTTGTGTCTGGCGCCTGATAGAACTGGTGGCCTTAGATCCAACACCTTCTGTCAGAACAGTAGACTGCAGGTTTGGATCCAGCCCCTTTCAGAATTGGTGGCCTTAAATCCAGTGCCTATCAGAGCCGGTGCCTGGTGACCACGGATCCAACACATTTCAAAACTGGCAGCCTCAGATTCAGCCCCTATCATAACTGGTGGCCTTGGACCCAGTATATGTCAGAAGTGGTGGCCTTGGACCCAGTATATGTCAGAAGTGGTGGCCTTGGACCCAGTATATGTCAGAACTGGTGGCCTTAAATCCAGCACCTTAAAAACTGAAGGCATGTCAGAGCCAGCGTGATAAGCAGTTCTCAGAACATCACTGCAGTGAAGTAAAAACACAACCCAGCAAAGCTGGCACACCAAAAATGCCAACAGCACACAGCATTATGACACTCTTTCTGTACTTCTGTTCATGTGGAGCAGACATTCTAACAATCTCTCAAATTGAAGCAACCTGAAAGCCTATCAATAGGCACCTCAAACTCCAATTTGGACAAAAACTACAACTGGAATGAAGTACTTTACTGGCTTACAGCTGGTCAGTGGCAGCAATCCTGTGCTGCATGAAAAAGGCATGGGAAGCACCATGGTGACTGTGGACTCAGCTCCTATTAGCTTGTCTGCAGGTCCGAGCTGAGGCGCCAGCCGCTCTGACCTGTGTACCTGGCTCCTACATCGGTCAGCCTTTCCTGTGAGAGCTCCTTCTTCTTGTACATTACGGCATCCACATTCCATCGGCCAAGCGTTCTTGCCGCACATAATCTGCAGTCTTCCATGGCTTTTGGCTTCACCTCTTGCCTACCTGTGCCAAGCAGGTCCCCGTCGAATCAGTAGCGATAGTTGGGGCCCGGCTGTGTCTCACTGCATACAGGTGCAGCAGAGCTAACGGACGGGCATGATGAGCCCGCTGCTATGACGACACCAAGCCCAGGAGAACAGCTAGAGTTGTCCCGAAAGCTCAGGACCCAGATCTTTGGTACAGAATGGAAATGCACTAGTATGTAAAGTTCTGCCAACTGATGCATGTTCAATTCTCACCTTTACACAGGTGGTGTTTGATTTCTTAATGCATATACAAGAGATGCTCTTTTGGCCACGTGCCAGCTGCACCGCTGAGGAAATCTGCTGCACAGACTTGCGCTCACACTGCAGGTCATGCTACCTTCAAGGCTTTTATGGTTCACATAACTGCATGAGAGCCAAGGCCCTAGTTGTGTTTATTACTCCATGTAGTTATGTATGTATGAGTCATGGCTTGGCACGGCATCCAGCGCAAAGCTGGAGCTCATTTTACCATACCTCCAGAAGAGCAAAGATGCTGTTGTAATATTTCCACCTAATCGTACATAACTTCAACGACAATAAAACTGTGTGGTTTAGTCAGGTTTCTCGACTTTTCAACACTTGTAAAAAATTAAAAAAAAAAATTTATTAAAAAAGGGTTCAGAGCAACAGCCTCTTTGAGTAACATCAACTTCTTACCATATAGATTAAACAGGCGTTTAAACAAAAGCTGTTTACTGTGTTCACTTTAAATATTTACGCTTATTCAAGCACAAACGTAAAAACCAGAATAAAACGAACAGTATAAAATGCGACTGACTGCTGTCAGCACCTGACATCCTTAAGTCGTTAAATTGACCTTTTATAGTCAATTGTTATTCAAATGCAAATGTGAAACGATTTTACAAACGACTTTAACAGTAACCGTATTTGTTATTTTCAATGTATCACAGTTTTCATTTTACAAAAATCTCAGTACTTCATAAAGAGCGCACTCTTACCTGTCCATCTTTGATTTTGTGTTCAAGCGCCGAGAGCCGCTCAGACTCTTCTGTCCCTTTGCGAGAGGCGTAAGCGCTTATAACGAAACTATCTCCTGTAAATGAATAGGAAAAACTATATATATATATATAAAGTATTGAATAGGGAAAACTTTGCTAGTTATGTAGAACACCGCAAAGTAATAGCACAATTAAAGAGTGACGTTTTTTAGTTAAATATCTTTCTCACCTTCTGGGTTTTCTCTGCGTTTACAAGCTAGATTTAAATGACAGACAAAAAGAAATATTTTGAAAAATTATTTACAGAGTATAGTTTTTGGTTTATTTTAATATAATAATTCATGAATGTTTTACTTTAATCGTACGTTTTTAATTAAACACTCACCGTGTTTTGAATGAAGTTTTCCCATTTTATTTCCCAATAAAGGTTTTTGTCTCAGTTTAAGTCCATAAAGCTATCACTCATCGATGTGATGGTTACTTCATTGACATAATTAGATTATTGTCCATTGCGCAATCTGCAAACGCTTCCTAATTTACCTTTTAAAAACTGATAATCGCGTATCTTCATACAACAAACACATGCATTATTTATCACACGCAAAAAAACGAAGAACTAACTTGTCTGGAAATTACTGCGACTTCTGCTTACACAACGACACAGCGACTGAGTCCTGTGGAGAAGCTGCTTGGAGTTAAGAACATCACACCGCTACAAAAATGTAATGATAATGGCGTCCCCTATAGGCAGAGCGCCTCTCTCTCTCACTCTCTCTTTCTCTCTCTCTTTCTCTAGCCCCCCTGTCTCTGTCTCTAGCCCCCTGTCTCTCTCTCTCCTCTCTTACTCTAGCCCCCCTGTCTCTCTCTCTCTCTCTCTCTCTCTGTCAGTATGAAGTACAGTTCATAATGTTAATTTGTTAATATAGCACCACACACATAAAAGAGCATCAAATTAGAAGAATGTCACTGTACCTCACCACTTCACCCAATACGTGTGTCTTTGCACTGTGGGACTAAACCAGAATACACAGATGAAATCTGACAAACATTAGCAAGCCAAACATGGTCTCTTCTTTTGCATTAACTTTCTTAATGTTAAAATTAATGGCATATAACGTTTAGTCCTGTTGCCTGGGCGATTCTAGAGACTCCGGAGACCCTAGAGGATTTCTGCAGATTTGTTGCAATGTGCAGTATGCAACTGACTGCCCTCAAAAGGCCCCCTCCCAGCTTGGGGCCCCAGGCAATTGCCTGCCTTGCCTGTCCTATTGTAGCGCCTCTGTCTGGAACAATTGCCTCATCTAAGTACATTAGCCACATTATGGTAAATCTCAGCTTGTATACCTGTGCTGACTTACTGAATGTGATCCACAGGCCAGGCATTCAACAGCAGCTGTTTCTGATCCATGATCAGTTAAAGTGAGATATGGGATGGGATGTCTAGGACGCTTCTCTGTGGTTTCATTTGGAGCTCCATCCTCCCATTGCCTGTGAACTCCAGCCTGTTGTCACCCTTCCCAGTTATTAGATCAAGCAGACATTTGCATACCTCATTGATAATGACCATTTCCTGATTCTTATCCAAAATACTGTTAATGACTTCTTCTTTAGGGCAGGCTTTTGAAATCCTTTTTTATTCTTCTTGCTGAATTCTGGCCAAAAGGTTCAGATAAAATATGGCTTTAATAAGTGATTGCATAATTGTAGCTAAAGGACAGGCCAGGCACTGTCTGTACTGATACCGAAGTCAGATGGTTGCAGTATATCCAATTGTTCACTTTCCTCACCTGCTCTTCATTTATTTCTATTTTACAAAGAATTTCTATTTTCTGAATGGGGAGATCATGAGTTGCCCTTTACTCATACTGTTAGTGTTTGCTTTCAGCCAACATTACAACCTTCTATTGTGTCCCTCGTGTTTATTATTGAATTTATGGAAGCAACTCTGTAACAACCCCTTTTGTGCTTGTCCCATGACCCTCTATTAATTTTCCTTGTTCACAATCCTTCTGTCACATGATGCCATGTCTGTTCCCATCCTCAATGTTTCCCTGACCACTCAGTAGATAACAGAGTATATAATTTAGTTTTGAACAGAACTGACATTGTGTTCCTCCAAGCACTCACATTGTGTATAAGTGCGAGTTAAAAACACAAATGTAGGCTGTAAACAAAATCCTAAGGAAAGGTTTAGAATGATGTTTTTTAATACGGTTCAAATGCATATTTCACAGACTTACCATTTAAATAGATCCACATTCACAAAAAACAGCTTTGTATATTGCTGAAATCAGATAACTGCATTACGGTTTGACGCAGTTAGTCACTACAAGCAAGGTACACAGAGCCCATATTATCTATGGTACTAATTAAGTACACTGGTCTGTAAAGTAACCCCATTGTATGATTTATTACAAAGCAAGTGTCCCGGACATTTGTTTTGCTGCAGAAAGGAATATGCTGGGATTGTTCATGAGGAATACTGTATTGTAAATCAATGTACCAAACATGGAATAAAAAAAAATTAAGATGTACCATGTATCCTTTTTCCTATAACACACACATACACACAAAGTATATGAACACGCCACCTAGTGGTAAGAAGCTATACCTTCAGATGTAAAACAAACATTGCTGCTTGTAAAGTTTACTGTACATTGTAACAGTGCCGATCTCATGAAGCGGCAGCAGATGATCAGGTGCCTGGACCCTAGTCTAGCAGGCTCATTATAATCTGTATTGGTTACGGCAATAAGTTTTATTTCAAGAATCATAATTGTCAAAAGCACACACATACTAGCCCACATTCAGCTGTAACTTGTGCAGAAGCAGTGTAAAAGCTCTCTTTGCCACAGGCATTACTAAACCAAAACAGTCTGAGTATTTCAGTGCTGAGATTTATATTATTTTAAAAAGCATAAAAGCCTCCTAAGATGTACTTGGAGAACTGAGTGACTTTAATAGTGTTTCCATTAAATACACTACATAAATTAAGAACATATTACATCCTAGTCAAATTAGGAACGCATATGTAGTACACTTTGATGAGGCACAGAATGTTATAATACTTTACATTATCCTACCCATCAGCAAGGGCAGACTGTAATCATCAAAACACTGAACACATAGGAACTCAAAGACTCCAAAAAAGTCAGCCAGGTTAAATTAAAACATACCGATGGATGTGGCGAACCGCAATACAAAATACAATGCACTCAAAATGCCTTAACATGAGCATTAGTTGATATGCTGTTAAGTGCATGAAAGGTACAGAGTGTTAATAAACAGTGCCATGGGTTTTGCCCTCCTGAGTATTGTCTTCAGTAACTTTTAAGAGCAACAAAAACAAAGACAAAATACACAGCGTAATGAATGAGGAAGAACAATTCCTAAACACGTTCAACCTTATGTTGTATAAGCAAATAAAAAAATTAAAAATAAAAAAAATATATGTACACATCAATGTAAAATGTTACAAAAGTCTGACAGTTATTGCTGAGAATGTGTTTGGTTTTAGTAGAATGATTATGTAGCCAAGTTATATGTAGTTTTATGAACAAGAAATGTAGCTTGTTCAAACAGCCTCATTGCTGGGATTTTAGGAGAGCCGGCGGTCAATGTTAGGACTTTGTTTTAAACTTGACCACATAGAATAATTATAAACAACAGAGCCAAAAGGAACAAGGCCTGCAACATTCAATTTTCATGCCAAAAATCCTATGTAACCTGAGAGACATTACACACAGTTAACTAAATTAGCATTTTCTTCTATCTGTTTGTTGACTGCCTTGTCCATGGCCTCCAGGAACCTCTCAAGGGTCACCTTTGGGGTCTGCAGACAAAGAACAGGTTTTATAATGATAATAGTTTGTTTATTCCAGTGAGCATGAAAGTGATGTTCAAGTGGATATGTGTGATACCCTCCATCTAGCCATATTGTACTTATAAATGACGCACCTTGACGAAGAGGGCATGAGCTAAAAAGGGGAGTTTCCTCAGTGTCCTTCCACTAAGACCTCTGCTCTTCCTGTAACACAGATGGACAACACCGCTGACCACCCATAAACTTTCCACTGCAAATTTTGCAGAATCTGAAGTCACTGCCTTCCAGAGGAATGATGATCGCACAGGCAAAGCCGCTCTGCCTCTGAGCGGGCACTCACACGGGCAAAGCCGCTCTGAGCGGGCACTCACACGGGCAAAGCCGCTCTGAGCGGGCACTCACACGGGCAAAGCCGCTCTGAGCGGGCACT
>JABJVR010002475.1:0-17342 GCA_025773905.1 Chitala chitala
AAACCCACCAAGCACAGGGAGAACATGCAAACTCCACGCACACAGACCCAAGGCGGGAAGTGAACCCCAGGCCTGGAAGTGCACGGCAACAGTGCTAACCACCACACCACCATGCCACCGACATCTGTTATGTGTAGTAAAATTGTTTTTGAAAACTAAACGATTTACATTCAATCAAGTTAATTATACATATATTTTATTATGTGGAACCGATGTACGTATTTTATTTAAAAATGTTAATATAATAGACCTTTCTGCTCAGTGTAAAGTAGGCAGCGCCACAGTTCTTGGTACCTGTTTCCATGGCGAATTGTTAATTCAGTGATCTATTGATGATGACTTTTTATTGTTCCATGTGAATGCTCTTCAATGAGGTTCAGTCAACTTAGAGTTGATTAACTCTGATACCCTGAAACAGAAAACTGCTGCTTTGGAACTAAAACTTTCAGTGATGTTGACTCAGTGTTGCCCAACTCTAGGTTTGCATTTAAACTCCACATTTTTTAAAATCTGATTTTTGGAATAACTCCAGAAAGCAGATTTTGAAAATCCAGAGTTTAAATGCAAATTGATTGGTCAACAGGCGCACTGACATAATAATGACATTGCGACATTGGTTCGCCTGCCTACCAAACAAACTTGCCTTTCTGTGGATAATTTGCATATTCCTAGCAGTAGCGGCCTCCAAATGCTCTATTTTCCCCTGTATTGTGTGCAGGTATGTTTGCAGTGTACTACCATGTATTTGTTCCAAGGATGGAAATCTCATTTCACTCTTGGAGGGGGACAATAAATAGAAATATTTCCCAAGAGCAATTCCTGAGGGGGACACAAATGACATAGATTGGTTTACGGTGACATATTGAGTGGGACTCCCTTCAGAAGTGGGAGACATGTCCCCCGTACCCCCAGGGTTTCTGCCTGTGGTCTTTTCATTAGCATACGTCATAACCTTCCCATCCTTGCAACTGTCTGGGTTAGTGCTGAGCTACTGTGTCTATTGTCTTCAAATGACCTTTTAAGGGTGAATAATAAAAGACCATTGACCACCACAATTTGATTCCTGAGTGTTTTTAACCTGGGTGTAGCAGATGCCACAATATTTTCATCACTAGGCTGCTGGAAAAATCATACCCAAGTACTCAGAATAGGAATGAATTTTGTGTTGATCAGAATAAAAAGGCATCTCGTTTGGTGTTTGATAATCACTAATCACAATAAAAAGTACATCAAAAATTCAGTAATTACATTGAATAGGTACACGTATTTGACAACGACTTCAAAGATGATAATAGAGGAAGGTCTTCCATTGTGAGAGTGTAGCGGACAGTCTCGGGAGTATGCTTAGAACCTAACTCGGCCGCTACCTCCAAGAATGGCTGTACTAATCTGGGCCATGCTTTATGGTTGAAGGAGCATAACGTTCTCTCCGTATTTTTCAGCTATATAGAAATGTGAGCAGCAATTGATTTAATAGATCAAATAAGGTCAAAAACTGCATACAAATCGTAATGAATTTCATTTAAATACATATCACTACCGGCTACTTCGCTATATATAATGTATTTTAAAGGTAATTGTAAACAGCTTGCGACCAACAATCAATGAAGAAAACAAGTATTTGCGAATGGTGGACAATTAAGTATTTTTGTAATGTGAAATGTTATCCGCTAGAGGGAACTGGAGATCTTGCGTTCAAGTATAAATATTTCGCTTTTCGAAAGCATAGTTCATGCAACACCAGAAGGAGCACGAGTGGTCTTTGTGACGTCACAATATTAAGTCCAATAGATTTTTTTTTTTATTTGAAACATAATATCGAGTCAGTCAGATGTTTAAGTAACAAGAAATGTAATGGATGAAGTGATGTCAGGTTTAATAAGTGATGATAATGATTAATAAGTGATGTTATTTTAAAACAATACGAAAACTAATTAGCAGGAGGATACGCTGGCAGTGCCAGGCATCGTGTAAAATAAAAGTAAAAACTGTTTGTCTTGTGCACGTATAAGCAGTATAATTTGTTAGAGATAAAGTTTTGCTGCGACTCAGAGAAATGGAAACAGGAAATCGGTGGGAAGAGGCTGGCCACGCTTACGTTTTGCATCTAAAGCATATCAATCTTGCATCTGAACTGTTTTCCAAAAAAAACTTGCAACACATTTTAATAAAAGAGCAATATGCCAGACTACTATTAATAATATATTTAATAGATTTTTTTGAAGTAACAAATCATTTAGAAACATAAATATTCACATCAGAGAACGTTTTTTTATAAAAAATAATGTAACATTTGTTTAAATATTTATGTGCAATTTTCGTTATATATATATATAAACTGTAGAAAAATTATATATATATATATATATATATATATAATTTATGCAGTAAATATAGGACATCTATTTACATTGCATTGTTAACGTTGTTAAAAGTTGTTTACTTATTTCTCAACTATTATTTACATGAATAATTTTAATATCCTTAGTATAAATACAAATATCAATAACAAAATAAAGATAGCTTGCTTTTGTGAAAATGGTGAAATGAACTGATGTATTAAGGGGAAAATGTATTAAGGGAAAAAAAAAAGAAGAAACATACCTGAAATCTGGAATGTGAATCACAGCCGATAGACATTACTGAATGTCTAAAAACATTTGTTTTTTTTTCTGAATCTGTCCTCAAGTAACTCAATAGTATATTAAATATACAGTTTTCAAGTGTGTAAAATGACACTATGTTTCAAACACATTGAAAATGTTAAAAATTTCTATGCGTAAAATGGTTTCAGATTGTCATTTGCTGAAACAATGTCCCAGTCTCTCGGTAGTCAGCCATCCAACCTTCCAGGGCATCAAACCTCGTTGGCAGACTTGTTGACGCTGATCCCTCTCTCATTCATGGAATACAGTTTCTTCAGTTTGCCCTGAAGGGCGCAAATTATGGTCTTCCTGAAACTGCAAGACAGGAAAAAGTAGATGACGGGGTCCAGGCAGCTGTTCAGGGCAGAGAGGCAGAGCATCAGCTCATTGACAATGTGCAGCTTCTGCTTGCTGCTTGTGTCTGGAATGATGTCCATTTGGGAGAGGATGTAGGGAACCCGCACCACATGGTAGGGCAGGAAGCACAAACTGAAGACGACTGGAACCACAAAGCTTTTCATCATAACCCTCTTCTTCCGACTCTTAGCCTGCGGATCGTTGCTCCCAAGCGTCATGGCCCTCAGCTTGCTGGCGATGGTCCCGTAGAAACAGACAAAGAGCAGAAAGGAGACATAGAAGAGACCCACCACCACAAGGTTGATGACTCCGCTGAGCAGCTTCTTCCTATGGAAGTGGAAGCAGATTTTGTCGCAGGGCTCGGTACCCTTGTCGCTCAGGAGGATGAAGGGCGTGCTGCAGGCAAAGATGACCCACGCTGTGTATACGGCACGGCGGCTCCACTCCACCCGATGCACTCGGAACACCTGCACAGGTTTGATGATCTTCAGGTAGCGGTCCAGGCTAATGAGGCTGAGGAAGATAATGCTGGCGTACATGGAAACATAGAAGGAGATCCCCATAAGCCTGCAGAGAAGGAAAGGGCCTTGCTTGCCGTGGTAGTAAATCCTCATGGGCAGGCACAGGACCAGCAGCATGTCAGCTAAGGCCAGGTGCTTCATGTACACTGTGGTGGAGGTGTCCGAGTGCTTCAGAAAGAAGAAGACGCCCACGGCCACCATGTTGCTCAGCAGGCCCATGATGAAGATGACAGCATAGCTTGCAGGCAGTACAATGGATAAGGAGCTGTCTTGGATCTCGCAAGTGTGATTGCCAGAGGTATTACCAGGGGGGACAGTCCCCTGGGAGAGGTCTTGGATCATCATGGGCTAACTGAGACCGTCAGTCTCAGCCCCTCAGGCAGCACTCTGAGGTTCAGATTGAAACACAAAGAAAATGTTATCTCAATGAAGAGGCCAGGAGACGTTTTTTCAGTCTCCAGTACATTCCCGTCTTAATACATCACTGTTTTAACAATCTTTATGTACATCAAAATCTTTTATGTGTACCTTCCTCTATTATGTATAAAACAATACATTTTAGTAACATGGAGTTGCAATCAAGAGATTAAAATTTCATTAAATTTCAATAAATGCTATTAAATTTCATCACATCACACAGATGCTGCATTTTAATACATTTTTTACATTCTGCATTTTTGCTTTAAAAGTCGCAAAAGGAAAAAGGCTTGTAAACAAGCAGACCAGTGTAGTCCCTACCTGTGAAGTCTGCTCAGTCCTCTGCTGTATAGAAGCTCTGTTACCATCACATATGAAAAAATATGTTCACATTACAACGTCAAGGAAATTCCTCTACAGTGTGACGTACTTGCTTTTGAATCTTCTCCCATCTTGCCCCTGCCCATAAGCTTACTCTCCACCCCTCACCCCGCCCCGCTTCATTTCCGCTGGTCTCAGCAAAAGAGAAGTGAGAAGTGCACGGCAGAGTGTCTGACATGGTGTCGGGTGCACAAAAGGCAGAGGGCTGAAGGAAGCCGGGCTGTCCTGGGCCTCCTCAGCACAGCACCTGTGTGGAAAGAGAACTGTGCTCCAAGGCCTGTAGTGTTTCACTTTCTGCCCTTCTTATGAGGTAGTCATAGAAAATTGTGATTTAAAATAATAAAAATAGAACTTTGAGCAACAATAAAACATTAAAAATAATACTGTCGTAAATTGTTAAACAACAAATTGTTCTAGCTGTGTGCAGCACACCTAAGTAGGGTTTGCAGCCAGGCACCAGTTAAAGTAAAAACTGATCACTGAGGGTTTTCTGTTACAGATTTGGAAAAGTGTTATTGCAGAGTACATGCAAAAAAAAAAACCTAAAGGTACTGTACACTTATATGCATACATACTGTAATTGTGTTGCACTGGTATAGTGTTTATGGGGAAGTGAAAATCCCAAATGGAAATAAGAATTCATTAAAGTGTTGAAATGCACCTGTTAAGCAGTTTCGCTCTCTGATAGGTTACCTGTAATGGGCGGTATAATAAGCGAAGGCAGCTGGGTCTTCTGAGTTTGGCCAGACAGGCTTAGAACATGTATGATAACATATTATAAGGTACTGTATATTATAATTGTATAGCTGTATCAATTCAGATGCTATATGCCAACTTTGTTTTGAGTTGTGAATACTGAACAAGTTCTGTATTCAGGTTTTCCCCTTTCATTCTCCTGTACCGGTAAAGAAGTTTTTAGTTCCACAGTAGATAAAAACAGGAAGTTACATAGCCCATTTGTTTTGTAGTACAATAACGACACAGTTCCAAGTAGAGGCAAATGCTGATAAGCCACACATAAATTACTATCTAGAAAGTGTAGGACGTATGACAAGTCACTGAACATCTGAAACAAAGTCCTTACTGAGAAAAAGCCCATTTCGCTCAGTTTCATATAATGCATGAGCTGCTATTTTAGGTTTGCAAAACCTCTCGCCACGCTGCTCCTTTTGAGAACTCAACATATAGCAATGCCTTACAAAACCATGAAGCAACATGTTCTCAGTGCTAATGGTGGCATTATGACACATTCTTCAAACACAACCTATTTCCCTAGCTTAGTCTCTGAAAACCGAAAATGACTAGTTTAGCCTGTAGTTAATCTACTTAGCTTAACCCAGTAGGTTTCAATAAAGCTAAAAAGTTGAGAAGGGTTAATAAAATTTAAGTGGTTTGGGTTAGTCAGGCACTGAGAGCTTATAATCATAGAACCAGACATAAGATTAGTTATTTATTAAATATGTGTTCACAGTTATTTGCTTTTACTTGGTGTACTTTATTCAAATTTATTAAAGCAGAGCACCTCCTGGAACCCAAATCAATAACCGTTTAGTTACTCTACTACATACCTGAGAAGGATGAATTGAGTGGTTGGCTGGACAAACCTTTCGCTCTTCTGATTTCCTCCACTAGATTCCAGCCATGTAGTTCAAGTAAAGCAAAGAGTTTTAATGTCTTGTAACATCCGATCAGTGCCCGTGTGTGTGTCCTGTGGTGGACTGGTGTCACGGGAAGGTGTATCCCATCCCATCTAGCTTTCTGGTTCCATCATCCAAAAATTATGAAAACGTGGCATTGCAGAACATAGACAGGCTGACAATAGTAATGCTATGATTACAGCACTTACGGTGGCTCTAATGCTCACATCTCCCTAAGAAGTTGCAAGGGAGGCTATTTCGCTACCTGTTTCTTGTCTGGTATCCATATATACTTTTACTGGGCAGAATGGAATGCAGTGCAATGTGTGTGTTCTTATACCATGGCATCTATGTATACTTTGGCTGTGGTTGTACATGTCACTACATTTGGTCAGTGAGTCTATCTGTCAGTCAGTAAAGACCTGTCCAAATTAAGGTCACAGTGGCAGCAAGCTGAGCTGGTCAGGTCAGCAGATTACAAAAACCGTGAACCACACGGCAAGGTTTTAGGTATGTATGGTAATTTATAACCATATGAGAAGCAGTAGGTGTGAGATCAGTTTTATGGTCTATATGTGCAACTCGCAAAGTCTTTAAGAAAATTTCAGTAGTCATGAGATGTTTGCATTAGAATCAGAATTAGAATCTCTTTTGTCATCGTCATTGTACAAGAAAAATGAAATTTTAAAATTCAGTCCCCAAGGTGCAGTGAAATAACATAAATAAATAAATATGAGAGCAAAAAGCAAATGTAAATATCACTTTTCCACACACAGGCACATTCTGCAGATATTGCACAACTCATATGGAGGAATATTGCTCATAGCGTTCTAGTGTTTCCTGTGTTTAAAGCTATTGTAGCTTTTGCGTAGAAGCTGTTCTTAAATCTAATAGTCTGAGTTCTGAGTGTTCTAACGCATCTGCCTGAAGGCATCGGTTGAAAAACAGAGTGGCCAGGATGGGATGGGACTGAGAATGTCCTGAGCCTTCCCAAGGCAGCAGGAACCATAGAGGTGTTCCAGTGAGGCGAGGGGACAGCCGATGACCTTCTGTGCCGTTTTGACGACCTTCTGCAGTGCCTTCCCCTCTGCAGCTGTGCAGCTGGAGAAGCACACACAGATGCAGTAGGTCTAAATGCTGTCTGTAGAGCAGTGGTAAAAAGACACAAGCAGTCCGTGCGGAAGGTTATTGTTCCTGAGTATTCTCAAAAACAACAGCCTCTGGTGTGCCTTTTTGATGATGCCAGTAGTGTTGACACTCCAAGTCAGCTTGTCCTCTATGTGGATGCCTAAGAAGCAAAAGTCCGAGACCCTCTCCACGCAGGTCCTATTGATGAAAAGAGGCTGAAGGTCAATTTTGTTCCTTCTCAAGTCTATGATCAGCTCCTTGGTCTTGGTGGTTTTCAAGACGAGGTTATAATCCTTGCACCATACACACAGCTGCTTCACCTCATCCTGGTATGTGGATTTACCCCCCCCCCCCCCCCAGAGATAAGTCCCACGCCCGTTGTATCATCTGCAAATTTGATGATGCTGTTACTGGAGTGGACAGAGGCACAGGTGGGGGTGCATTCAGGGGCACAGTCTGTGTAGAAAGAGAAGAGCAGGGGGTTCAGCACACAGCCCTGTGGGGAGCCAGTGTTGAGTGTGAGAGCTGTAGAGGCATGGGGGCCTATTCTCACCCTCCGAGAGCGGTTTGTCAGGAAGTCCTTAATTGAAAGACATATGGGTTGAGGTATTCCTAGGTCTGGTAGTTTAAAAACCTAGCATAGTTCCCCTGCTGCTCCAGGTGGGACAGGCCAGTGTGGAGTGCTATTGCTATGGCATCCTCTTTGGACCTATTATGTTTCAATGTGGCATAATTGCAATCTAGAAGACATGTTGTTAATAGTATTGGGCTTAGTAATGTGCATAGTCAAGATGAAATATATACATTATTTCTTCATTTTTACCTGAATTTGCAACCGTACATCATCTATTCAAATATATATGAAAATACAATAGAAAAAACCGTTATATAAATATATATTTATTATTTAATATAATAAGATAAAACTGAAACATAACTATTTGGAAAAATATAAAAATTGATTTGGTCAAATTAATGCTGGCTAAAAAAAAGACCAAAACAACTATTTTTGTTTATTTAACTTTGGCAACACAGCATACTCTTATCAAATAAGTTTAATCATGAGAATGTAGGTCAGAGCAGACCCATACCCTTCCTTCCCTCCGCTCAGTCGCCTTGAACAAGAAATGTGGTTAGTCAGACTATACAAACCACTTTTTCCTGCTAAGTTTTTTTTATTTTTTGAACCAGATGATCTTGTATACTTCTCTTAAAACAACAGGTTGTTGGACAGATGCAAATAAATATATAACACCTTTGAGCAACACGGTTGCCTTACAGGAAGAGTATACCACTGCAGACATAGACCACAAAAAGCACATTATTAGATACGTGCATTTGCAGCACAGTGAGTCAGCCGTTGATGGTTCACTCTTCATTTTAATCTTATAACCATCTGCCAGTAAAAAAGAAACTTATTTAATCACTGATATCTGTAACTACTGGTAAGTTTAAATTACAAGGGACAATGAAAACTTAAAAGCTCACTTCAAGCATCTATAAATATTTGGTTGGCTCCCCACTATAAATTCTTCATCTTTATCTGAACAACTCCATCCAGTGCTACATGAGGAAAAAACAACAAATAATCCCCATCCTGTTTCTTCAAGCATGTTTTCAGGGGAAATCAGTTTATTTGCAGTGTTTGTAATCCTTTAGTAAAGACTTTGAGGAATATGTAATGACAGTGCAGATTTGTAATGATGAGGCAGCACACTGGTAGGATTCAGGCAGAAAGCGTGTTTAATAACCTGACCAAAGACAAAATACAGAGCCAAAACCAAAAGCCAGAAACTGAAGTGAGGACCCACTCAGCCAATTTGTGGGGAACAAAACACAGGAGAAGATACAGGCAGGTAAAAAAGGCAAGGTATGGCGGGGGGGGGGGTCATGGGGAAGTCACTTATTGTCATGGGATTAGGAATACAGATAGAGTGAACTCAGCAATAAACTCTTCAGTATACTCACAGAGAGATAATACCTCACAGTATGACCCTGTGAACTAAAATGGAAAGTGACAGACAGCTGTATTACATTAACTGAATGAATGTTTGATTGAATTATTGATTGACTGACAATAGAATGAACTGTATGGCTGTACATGTTTTGCATGACTGAAAGGTGTGACATGATAGCACAGGGTTCATAAAATTGGGAGGAAAATAATATATGTGTTCTCTCAACTGATTCGTATATTTTTGAAACAAAAATGAACAGCACAGAACTCCTCCAAAACCTTAATAAATGGTTAATAATGCCACTAATATAGAGATCACTGATCCAAGCTATCATAAATTAATTTGAAAAACAGCTAATTAACTGAAATTGGAAGAAATTACCTCCATTGTGTTTTGTAGCAGTTAGAGGCAAAAAAACCCAACAAAACACAAAATAAGTCTGGTCCGTAAAAAAAAACAAAACAAAAAACTCCATGGTAACAGCTGTATGTATGTTTATCCTTATGACTCATTCCTAACTTTAAAATGTACATATACAAGATTACCATTCAGCATAATGGGTGCACGGATATTAACTTGAGGCGCTTGTTTGGCACTCACAACATCCTCAAAGCAGGGTCAATTTGTTCCCCGTACCCTCATGATGAACATGACCACCTGCCTTTTGTTCAGAAAGACACAAACACTCATCATTGACAGCCAGTTGGTGGTTAGCACAGGCACTAGCTGCAAAAACCTCTCATTTTTCAACCTAAACCAGTCAAACACTCAAAAGAGACTTTTTTAAGAAAAATATTTAAATGATTACAGTTGCAAATATTTTTGTTAATTTAACCATCCAGTATCCAAAGGCTTATCCTGTACATGGTTGGTGGCCTGGAAGCAATCCCAGGCGGCCCAGAATACATGGCTGGAGACGCCCTGGCAGGGCGCCAAACCATTGCAGTGAATATTTTGATAATTCCTGGTAAATTACTGCATATGTAATAGTCCCAGACTGATCAAATCTAATATGTAGACATGTGAGGGTTCTGCTATAAACCTCAAATAAAATAAATAAATAAATAAAAACCTTGGGAAATATAGGGAAGGGGTCTACTCTGTCTACAGATCCTGGTTTCAAATTTCTCAAATAGTTATAATTTAAATTTTTATATCTGAAATCAAGAAATCAAATATATTTTAAATTTATGCTTGCTTGTGTATTGCAGTGAATGCTTTCTCTGTGATGCTGTATTAAAACTGTGCTGTGTTGAAACCCAAATTTCCCCTTTGATAAATCTTGCTTTTAGAAAGTGAATTTCACCACAACACAATCCGTTCACTAAAAACGTAAAAATGGATGTGCAGAAAAATAAGATGTTTGTTTCACTTCATTGTTCATCGTGCACACGCAGGCCTGCAAGAGTTTAAGAACCTGTGAACCTGTGGATGTTCTACTTCCTTCTTCCTATTAACTATGAAATGTAAAATTAGACAGACAGAAAATACCATTTTATACAGTGGTGACACACTTTTTGGCACTGATGAAAACAACTGCAAAATTTAGTCCAAAGACCCTTTTTAACTACTTTTATTAGTGGCTGTAAACGATGTCTTTAATTAATTACTATAATTTGTCTCTAACAATAATTATTGTTCCCAAAATCAGTCTTGAGAAACAGTTATATGTAAAACAATGCTAATCCTAAATATAATGCTAGTATGTGCATGTTACATTTTATTAGTAATTTATACCTCAGTTATTAGATTTTGTAGACTTAAATGCTACATGAAGAATAACAGTAATAAAATAATAAATATGAAGTACAATCCTTAAAAATGGTATAAAAGACAGAACAGAGCACAAAGAAAATGTAATAAAATATTGTATAGAATAGGTGCAACAGTGTGTTTTGAGACATACCCCAAAAGAGAATAATTTCTAAAAAGCAGTTTTTATGGAACTTTAATCAAAAATGTTGTGGCAAAACTTTTCAGAAATATGACTGTTGTCAATGTGGCTGGTATTGTAGACTGGGAATGCCATTTTGTAGGTGCTCGCTTGTGCGTGTTTGCTTGAGGATTTGACTGGGTGTGAACATCTCTAAGTGTATACACGTTTGTACATTTGGGCATGATTGGGACTAAGTGCACCTGTGGATACAAGCTTGTGTGCATCATTATTGCATTTCTGTTTGTGTACAAGTACGCAGGCTTCACTATGTACACATGCGTCAAAACAGAAGTGAAGTGACTCATTACAGGAGCTGCATGAATTAACATTTTGAAGAATGAGGTCAGAAGACAGCATCCCAGAGGCAAGTAAAACTGAGAGTCTGTGAGTTAAAGGTCTTACCCCAAGGTGTTTTTCAGATGAAAGGAAATGATAAAAAGACCACAGGGTCTGCAGAAAGGGGGATCAAATGTACGTGTAATAGCAGAGGTTAAATGGGTATTAAATACAAAGGCTTAAGTAGATACAGCAAGTCAGGTGGTTGGTACTTTCCTTGTGTGAGTGTCATCATCAAGTATTCAAGTGAGGATGTTGTGATATTCACATTAGAAAAATTCCTCATAAACCATGGCCGTATTTTAATTAACTAACAGTAACAGACAAATAGAATCTACCTAGCCAATAGAATCTACCTAGAACTACCTACCAAATAGAATCTACTTAGAACTAATTAATCCTACACAATTGTACTTTTTAGTTACTGTCATGCCCATTGCTGAGCAATAGATGTCGTACTTTTCCTTGTTTCTATGTTTTTCCTGCTTCTGTTTCCTCATACTTGCGTTAATTCTATCAGTGTCCACTCCTGGGTTTCATTTCCCATTTGTGTCTTTACAAGTTTTCCTCTTGTTTCAGTTCCCTGCTGGTTATTGTGTGAAGTAGATGTTCCTTGTTAGTCCCAGGGCCTGGTTCTTCATTGTTACCCTTTTTAGGACTTGAAATAAAACTCCTTTGCTGAACATAGACCTTGTCTCTTTTGCCTTGCTTTCCCACAGCATGACAGAGTAACTGGCCATGGAAAACGGTCTAGTGATAGGGGAATTTCCCAAACCTGCTGTGTACAATGGTAAGCCTGTGGGGCTCGGACCTTCCTTTCATTAATGTATGCATATATCACCAATCTCCCGAAGAACTGACAAGAGCAAGATCGACTTCACCATAGGGAGACTAAGACGTCAGCCAGTTGAGTGGGCAAAAGTGGGCTGAAAAATCATATATTCAAGGAGTTCTGTGACCAGCTGTTCTTTTGTGTACACGCACTTAGTCCCCCAGATGCAAATGTGGTGCCAGGAGACAGCACAAACCATCACTCAGTAACCTTACTGTGTCTGGAGTGCACCAGCCTAGAGCCAGGAGGATTTCCCATTACCTATGTGTATTCCCCCGCCTGGCTGGTAAAGGTACTTCATACCTGGTAAATGCTTTACTGTCCCAACTTTGAAAAAAAAAAAGTGTTTTAGGCATTAGAATTTAAATGACGGTTTATTTTTAACAAAGAATAAAACTGATGAAGTATAACATCAAATAATGTGCTGCTGTATTGTTTCCAATGTAAAACAGGACACAGATTCTCAGTCATCCAGGTGGAGCTGTCTGGAAGTTGAATCATGTCAGCTAGTCTTCACTTTCCAGACATAGGACACAAATAATTTTCAAATCATTATTTTCTGTGTTCATTTTGATTTTTACATACCTTCCCATTTTTAAATGCTTTGGAACTGTATATGCAATTAAATTACTAATATTTAATCACATAGTATCAAGTTGTGAGCCCCAAAATATCAAACTCATTACTATGCCTTTAGACTTCCACCTTACTAAGATGTCTCAAAAGTATTTAGATGTCTCAGTATTTCAGGGATGTGCTGCATACATTGTGCATTTCTGCCAAAGTTAAAGTTCAGTGTTATCTGTCCTTGGTACATTGTCCTAGTGTAACACCACCAGATGAAAATCCCCCACATTCAGTAACTTTCTCAGAACAACAGATCCAAATGTGGCACAAGCAATCATGAACCACTGTAGCAAATCTGAAGCAATAACACTAACCACTAATCTGTTTACCACCAGCTCAACCCAGTCTTAGCTGCAGGATACTCGTGCTTATTCTGATGTCAGTGTTCTAGTAACCCTTTGTCTTATGTTGCAGTTCCTGTCCCAAAACAATCTTCCCGCTTTTGTAATAAAACGCGAAGTCGACACTTCTGTGTTAAAACGCAAAAATGTTTTGCGTTTTTACAGTGTCGACTTTGTGTTATAACACAAAACTGGCTTTGGTTTTGTGAAAAAACGTAAAAGTTTTACGTTATAACATAAAGTGCCGTTTTTATGTTAAAACGCAAAAACTTTTGGGTTAAACCACGAAACTTTGGTATCTCGTTATAACACAAAAATATTATGTAAAAACGCAAAAAAGGTTTGCGTTATATATATAAAAAAAAACAGTTTTATGTTAAAACACAAAACTGATCATATTTAATGTTTGTATTGTGGCAGCAACACGCCGCCGTATATTGTAGATTGATGATCACCAAGGTAAAAAAATATATTTGTAGGTTGTTTCTTTCTGCTTCTCTATAATCTCCTTCTAAGGTTCTGATAGGTCAAGTGTCCTTTACAACCTACCATCTTTTTTCTTCTCATTTATTTGAAGGCATGACTCTAATTAGCTTTAAGAAATGTCATTAGTGCAGAGGTTTACATATGTTTATCACATTGGATTGTGAGTGATTAAGGAGTGTACTTAGAGAAGATGAAAAGTACAATTGTTTGGATGTTGTAAGTTTAGGTTGACTGTTTCTCTACTGTGACTTATATGAAGATCAGCCCACATTCGTGGGTAATTATCGTCAAAATGCATGGAATTTCAAAGGGTTGTTTTTTAATGAATGCGTTTATAAATTAAAAATATTAAACTCTGTAACTGCTGTTTTTTGTATAGGAAGTACGCCAAAGGACTAATATACTTTTGTGCGAGAACATTTACAATGTTTTTTTTTTAACCTCTATTATTTTTATTATTGCTATTATTTCATGTGTGTGACTACCCTGTGTTGGGCTGGTGTCTATTCAAGGGTGTATATTTCCCTACTTTCGTGCTGCACAATACTGGATATGCAGTTTGAAAAAAATTAATGAATTACTAACATTTTCAAAATATGTGACATATTGATTATTCTAACATTGACAGCTCTATTAATTGGTGTAATTCTACATCAGTTATATGATCTGTAGTTTATGAAGGGGACAAATAGAAGCAGATTCTGAAACTCCACTAGTAAATGACTTTCTCATAACTACAGTCACCCAGCGCTGTGCTCCATACTCTTCTAATCGCCCCCAACAGCATTTAACTATGCATGCAATATTACAGAGGACACAACACCATCCAGTGGCAAAGAGTTATAACGTAAATGTACTGTAGGCAAGTGAAAATAGTGTAATGAACTTGGACAAATCCATCTGATTTCAACTGCACCCAACTGACACGTATACTGTGTTTGGATTATAGCCAAAATTTAAAAACAATAAAAACGTGAAAAAACTAGACTTTCCTACGTTGTGCACAGATGTCATCCTAAAATCTGGTGCAGTAAAAGAAACGCACGAGTTAGAATCGTCATCTTGGTAGAATACCTCTCGAAAAGTCAATTCACTTTATCCTCTTGGTGTCGCTTTAAAAACAGAAATGAGTCACTACGAAGATTGAAGAGAATGGGTGAGGTTCGCCATGATTTATTACCCTTTTTGTGATGTATCTTTTCAAAAGCAACAAATCTCATCACACAAAAGGCTGTACTGTGAACTCGTAATTTCCAACTGAATCCAATTTACAACATAACATATTAATTTAAAAGCAGTAATTTAATCAAATAATATCCATTATAATAAGACCAATGAAAGACACATGCATAACTTGTGAACAGCCAATAAAGGATGATCGCCAGCATATAACAATATTCTTCAGTGATACTGTCGCTGCTTCATACTATATGCAACAGAAATCACACACTTTTATAAAGATGGGTCGATATATAGAATAGAATAGAATTGAATAGAATAAAACAGAATACAATAGAATAGAATGGTCTTTGTTGTCATTATACATGTACAACGATATAAATGTTGTACAGTACTTTTTATAAAGCAAACTGAAAGCTTGAAGCCATTACTTTCTGAGCCCTTAATATCACCGGCAGATCGCATTTTGGCCCAGGCACTACATCAATTGCTGTGCTGCCTTTTTCGTTGGCTGTGTTCACATGTACAGCCATATCTGGGAAACGCCATTAAGAAGGGGTACTTTCTAAAATGGTTTGTGATAGAGACTTGCTTGCAAGAGACTTGCTTATAACCGTGAAGCCCTGCACTACTTACAGGATACACTGTGCTTTACTGACGCTTGTTACAGCTGGCTCAAGTGTTTCGCTCAGTTGTCCCCCGTTTTCGTCGACATTGGTAGATCCCTTTGCTCTTGCTCTAAAGGAAACAGCCATCCTCCTCCTCCTCCTCCACCCCCGCCCCCCTCCTTCATTTCTATGTGTTTATGTGCTATGTCAGCTGTGCATGTCAGCTGTGCGTGCCGAGTGCCGCTGATCCCGTTCGAACTTAGAACTTTAACCCAGCACAGGGTTTTATCACACAGCCGGGGCGTTCTATCGCTCCCCTGACACTTGATCGATTTCCAAAAAGAGATTGTAAAAGGGAAACTCCTGTTTATCGAGTTAATTTTGTAATCAGTTGGAATGACTTTGAAATCCAATAAAAACGAACCCGCCGCTGTACTTGAGCAGGTCAGCAGCGTTCGGACAGCTCTCTCCGACCTGTACCTGCAACACCTCCTACAAAACAAGCCCAAATCTGACAAGGTAAGGGATGTCGTTGTCGCTTTCGTTATGTGTGGCTAACCCGTTAGCTACGTCCGTTACTTTTTGAGTAAGTACTATAATGTATATGCAGATATTTTTTTACATGCAGAGTTTAATTGATTGGTGAATCACAGTTGTTAAAAAGCAAAAGGTTAAAAGTGACTACAAAAACGATGCGCAAAAGCCCACTTGTGCACATCGGTTACGTGGCTCGATAACAAAACGGTTCTGGTCTGTACTGGTACTACCCGGTTCGAGCTTATCGTGCTCATGTGAACTTTTCCACTGTAGTGTCTTGTCTCATTTTATATTTCCTCTGCGCTGCATATCAACATTTGTTAAGGGTGTAAACATTAATAAACCAAGACGATGTCTTAAATATATTTTTCAGGATATTTTTTTGGACAAATCTCCTTTACCGTGTGATTTTTTTTTTCTTCTTGGTGAAATTAATAACCTTTACTGGCTTTTTTTAAACTAACGGTTGGAGAGCACAGGCGGTCACAAAACTGATTTAAAATTAGATTTCCCTTTCTCAATCCGATGTCCTTTTAAATGCTTACTGTTTCATTACCCCTAACGTAACTCGACAGTAACACTGCTCATTTAAATGTACAAGTAAATGCATTTTAAAAGACGGACGTTTAATTGTATGCACCGACTACATTTTTGAGTCAGAGCTAACAATTAGTTTTGTGCCAGTCTGGTTTATTATAACCTCCGGTCAATAATCCGATGTGTTTAAATCTTTTAAACGACAAGGTGTCAGTTCTAGAAGCAACTGCACGTGATGTGCGCTTCCCTGTAATCCTCACCACAGGTCATAAGGCGCTCTTTTGGAATGCCATATATTTTTAAAATAACTCCAAATGCATACTTATGAATGATCTTTCAAAAACCACATACTTTTTAGTAAACGTATGAATTCAATGTTATGTAAAACATTTACTGTGATTTTACTTGCTCAGATTTATTTTTACAAATTTGGAACCATACACCTGTACTAAACCGCCTGCATGTTGATAAGGTCCTTTTCATTTTTTGGTATGTGGTCTGTTAGAACATTTCTTTCTTTGACGCACGCACATTCCTCTGACAGTTATCAATATTGGAAATAATTATCTTCTGTGGACAACTAAAAAAGTCAGATGGCCAGTCGCCTTTGACAGAAAAAGGATTAACAGAATAAATATGACGTAGACAGTATTTGGCAATGCAGATCAGTAAAGAGACTGTGGTAGTGGGCCCATGCCGAAAGCCAATAATGGACACTACAGTGGCGATTTGTCACCTGCAAACCGTGGAGACCGCTGTGCAAGGAATAGCAGACTGTTTAATATGAATATTTTGACAAAAGTGGCTAAACAGCTCTATTTAGGAGTGGTTCTCCAAAGAAGGTTTAAATGAGTGTGTGTGTGTGTGTGTGTGTGTATA
>JABJVR010002476.1:0-17342 GCA_025773905.1 Chitala chitala
CACACACACACACACACACACACACACACACACACACACACACACACACACACACACACACACACACACACACGGTACGAGACCCGTCAAACTTCTACAAAAATGAAATGGTCAGAAACTAAAACATTAGGTATGTTTAAGTTAAAGGTTATTTTCACAAGTTTTTTTTTTAAGTTTTTGAACTAAACATTTTATGAAAGAGGTAACAGCAAATTTACCCTCTGCACTGGTATCTGATGGGACGTACTGCTGGGAGACCAGCTCAAGTTTTCTTAACCATCTGTGTGACAGACAAGTGTGTACCCATCAGTATGTGCATATGTACTTCAGGATCATTTTAATAATATAAAGACAGGTCAGAGCACTCCTCAGAATGCTAATTGAAGACATGTAATAGCAACACAACATTTTTCAGCTTTCTTGCACATAAAGTCTAGCTATACCACACATAAAGTTGTGTGACCGAAGGGAAAAGCAGCTTAAAATTTAATTTTCATACCCCCCCCCCCCCCCCCGCCCCTGCTTCTCCTCACTACTTATACCCAGCATTTTTGCTCACTTGTTCATCTCGGTAACACTCTCGGCCGCAAAGTACAAGGTCATAACACGTGGGTTGCTGGCTTTAATTGTGCTGCAATGAGAGAGCAACAGTGAGGCAGAAACTGAGCTAGGGTTAGCAGCGCTGAGAGACAGATCTGACATATGCAGGCTGAAAGGAGAATACTTGTGTTTGTCAACAAAAAAAAAAAAACATTTTAGGCTCCTAGATAATTGAAAAAAGGAAGCACTGATGTGCTGTGTTCCAGTTTAAAAATAAACCATTTCTTGTAAGCCATGGGTGAGAGCAATAGACAGTTTAACCAGTGTAGGTGACCATAGTGGACCCGTTAAAAAAAAATGCTTCCTGTTTTTTTTTTTTCTTCAGTTAAATGACAGAAATAATAAATTAGCAGAACTGAGTCTGAGCACTGCTTATAAATGGCCTGGGTGTGAAGCATCATGAGTCACCAGTCAAGTAGGTGGTGAAAAAAATGCTAATGTGAGGCCTGTGTTTCTGAGACTTGTTTTAGATGAAAACTTAAAAATTTAAAACGTGACTTACTGCTTCCTTTTGCATTTTGTATCTTGTTCGAATGTGAAGTCTGCTGCATTTATGTACCCCTCAGCATTCTCTGCCTGTTTAGAAATTATGGACAAACAGCACAAAAACAGAACTGTTTGTGTTTTCTTCACTGACCTAGTTGTGATTTGTGTAAAGCAAAAATGTGTATTGTATCATGCCTGTCACTTTGGTGCAATGCTGTTGTGTAAAAATCTGACAGCACATGGAGGAATAGATACAAACAATGGGTATTCTTTGTCTCAATGGAAATGTGCAGGAGTGTGCCCGCCCCCTTGCCAACAGCATTCCAGATCTATTGTTATTTTGTCAGCAGTAATTGCCAGCAGTACCATGCAGGTTCCCCTTATGTCAACAGTCTCAGGCTGTAGCAATATCAGGAGATGATGTTGCTGATAACTGTTGTAGATTACATTCTACAAAAGCCATGGAATTTATCATCAGGACCTTAACCTATCTGCTGCACCAGTAGTACTCAGTCAGCATCAGGACCTTAACCTATCTGCTGCACCAGTAGTACTCAGTCAGCATCAGGACCTTAACCTATCTGCTGCACCAGTAGTACTCAGTCAGCATCAGGGCCTTAACCTACACGTGTTTACAGTGGAGGAGGCAGAGCATATTTAAAAGACTCAATTTTCTTGTGTGTGTATGTGTGTATGTGTATTCTCATTGCAGTACTATAGTCAGTCAGCTAGTCTTAACTTGGTATCATAGTATCATTAACAACAATTATTAAATAATGCCATATTAATAACTAATACCAGATGCCATTATTACCACTAACAATTTATCAAATTGTTTCATTTGTATTTCTATATATACACACACACACATATACAGAGTTACGTTTTTTGTGTGGACTACTAAATCTGTCATCTTTGATTGGCAAGTGAGAACTTTCGTATGAGAAATGACTGTTGCAGTACTCAGTCAGTCCCAGGGTACACATGAGCTTGATAGTCAAAACACCAGTCAAACTCAACATACTGGTAAATTAACATATTGGGGTATACAATGTTAAATGACAATACTGTAGTGGGTTATTGTAGAGAGGACGTTAATGGTGGTAAATATGCCAGATAGTCAGTTGATTGTACAAATTCAATACTTCATTATAAACTTTGATAGCTTGCTCACCATGGGCTCTGTGTACCAGTAGAGTGCAGATTTTTTGAGCACAAACCAATACTTCCGCCACCTGATTCCTAGGAAGGCCTTCATCTTCTTCCGCTTGTGGAGCCATCCCTGGCAGTCTGGCTTACCCAGCTCTTTGACAGAAATCCTCCTTCAGCTCATGTCTTCATCAGCAGCAGAGATGGCAGCTTTTTTTACTGGCCTGTACCCTGTAGGTGCTATTAGGATCAATATGGAACCAGTGGATTACAGGCTCTCCCAGTAAACCTGTTGCGATAACATTTATTTGGATAGCTATTCATTCTGTCAGATGTTTCAAAGGTAATCCATTACTCTATGAAATGTACACCTTTTTGTACTTTTGAAAATAAGTTTCCTTGGTCTTGTACAAGAACAATGATTCTGATTTCTGTATATTTCTCTTATTTATTTTTGTTATTAAAAAAAAATTATTAAATTATTAAAAAATTATTTTATTATTTATTTTTTGCTAACAAATCTGACAGCCCGTTCCATAGATTTGAGAGTGTTTGGTACATAGCAAAAAATGGTTTTTAAGATTCCTAAATTGTAAGAACCCCCCCACCTTCCCCTGATATTTATCTTACCTCAAGTCTTCTTCTAGCTACTTGTTCTCAAGGAGACTGGAGGGCTTGGTACAGAAGATGGAATCTGAAAGGTCATCAGCTAAGAAGGAACGATCGTCAGCTGTAGATGTTTGACTGTTGTGTTTCATTTCACATCGCTTTTTATCTACTGTGGCTCTCTCTCGCTTTTTCTCTCTTGCTCTCTCTCACTCGCTCACTCTCTCTCTCTCGCTCTGTCTGGAAAAACTTAGCAGCAATAAAAAGTATCTCTATATATTTTTATATTTTGCTCATATGTGTGATATGGTTATTTCTTTAAGGGTGCTTTTTAATTTAACCTATGCCAAGGCATGGTTTACTGGATCTTATTAACTGTAGCTGTGTAAAAAACTGTAGTTTTTGTAACCAATTAATAGGAAAGTAGTTCAGCCCCCTGATCTGTACTAAAGAGCAGGGTTACTGTGGTTAGCACTATGGAAGGAAGTGATGTCAAAAGTGAATAAAACTAGTGATTCTGCTGCACAGATGCACCCCAAGAGCAACGGGTAATGTAAATGTCTAATACTTTAAGCAACAATCATGAATTTTAGTTATGTGAGAACGGACACGTACAATACTCAATGTACAAATTAACATTTTTAAGAAACCAGTGAATGCTGATGTGTGGCCAGTCTTTAAGTGACTTTGAGTACAGAGAAGTCAATGTGAAATCTCTGGGGGAGGGGTATGGTTTCTGGTGCAAGGGTGGCAAGTAGCAGATGGGGCCATGTTATTCTACATGTTCAACAGGAATTTCCAAATTATAAACTATAGAATAACCAGGCTCGCGTTACCTCACAGTTCTCCTATCTGTTTTTTCTATTAACCTCTCTGCCCATTCTGAAAATAATTCAATAAAACATCCTATATACATCAAGTGCATGTTCCTGTTTATCAGTGAGCGGTGATCAGCAGTTGTACACAGGGGTTGTAATGGACTCAGTCCAGATGGAGTGAATTTATCAACTTGCACAGAAATTCTATAGCTTTGAATTGCAATAAGGTAATTATGTTAATTTATTTTCTACTACATAAAATCAGGGGTCTAGATATAAAGAATTTGGCATGGGGTGGCAAGAGGGTGTCAAGGGGGGCTGCAAACAGGAAACGAATTTTTTTTTCAGATGCACAGAGGTATATGCATATATGTACACTATATGGACAAAAGTATTTGGCCAAACCTGTTAATAACAGAATTCAGGCATTTCAATCAGACCCGTTGCCACAGGTGTGTAAAATCAAGCACCTAGCCATGCAGTCTCCATTTACAAACATTTGTGATACAAAATGGGTCTTTCTGAAGAGCTCAGTCAATTCAAGTGTGGTACTGAGATAGGATGCTACCTTTGTGATAAGACGGTTGTTGAAATTTCATCTCTGCTGGATATTCCATGGTTAGCTGTTACTGATATTATTAGAAAGTGGAAGTGTTTTGGAACAACAGAAACTCAGCCACAATGCGGAAGACCACATAAAATGACGGAACGGGGTCAACGACTGCTAAAGTGTACGGTGCGTAGGGGTTGCCGGTTGGTTTAGCCAACGAGCCTATACAGGTGAGTTAACCACCCTGGAGGATAAATATGGGATCCCTGACTAATTTCAATTCAGACTGAAGAAGCTACTTGGATAACTAGTGAAACGTTCCTATCAAGAATAAAGTAGTTCAGTTGATACGATTCAACTTCCAGACTAGAAATCACAAGGAGGCATGACAGGCTGGGGCATGACAATGTACGAAGTAGGCTTATATATCGTGTAAATACAATCAACCATTACAAAGTTCAGCCTGAGAGCAACAATCAGTAGTTTGGCATTATATAACTCCCACTCTAGAAGAGATAGGATACAAAAACATTTGAAAATGTCAATGTAAATCTGAATCGTCAGTTTGTTTTTGCAATTAAAATAAAGCGTCCGTGGCAGAGGACTTGTCCCAAAAACACGTGTTTTTTGCCATCTGACTATACATACACTGAAAAAAATGTGATCATCTCCCACTCTGTGATTGATCTAGAAATTTTATGTAATCGCGTTCACCATTCATCATAGAACACAGGAATCAATATGAGGTCAAAGAAATCTGTCTTGAGATATAGTATTTATTTAAGCAAAAAGACAAACAATATATGGATTATACAAACCTAGGCAAAATATTTAGTGAAGTAGGCAAGAGGAGGGAGAAAATGCACACAACCCATTTACATGCGACTCATCTCAAAGGCAGTGTGTTGTCTTTGAAAATGCATAAACGACAATGTTTGAAATAAACATGACAGAGAATGTGTAATTGTAATACATTTATAAAGTTTGAGGTTCATTGTTACTTTTTTCCTCCATTGTTTTGTTTCATCTCAACAGCAATAACAGTACGTGTTAGTATGTGCAATAACAATAGCTTATAAATGTATTTGTTTTAAAACAATACCTTGATTTCCAATATAAAGCTGTCAGAACACACAGTGCATCACTTTGTTGTGTATGGGGCTGCACAGCTGCAGACCGGTCAGGGTGTCCATGCTGACCCATGTCCACTACCAAAAGCACCTATAATGGGCACGTTAGCATCAGAACTGGACCGTGGAGCAATGAAAGAAGGTGGCCTGATCTGATGAATCACATTTTCCTTTACATCGTGTGGATAGGCAGGTGCATGTGTGTCACTTACCTGGGAAGAGATGACACTAGGATGCACTATGTGAAGGCATGTGATGCTTTCGGTTATGTTCTGCTGGGAAACCTTTGGTCCTACCATTCATGTGGATGTTACTTTGACATGTACCATTTGCCTAAACATTGTTGGTGACCAAGTACACCCCTTCATGGAAACAGTATTCCCTGATGGCAGTGGCATCTTATCAGCAGGATAATGTGCACTGCCAAAACTGCAAAAATGGTTCAAGAATGGTTTAAGGAACACAACAATGAGTTTGAGGTGTTGACTTGGCCTCCAAATTTTCCAGATCTCAATCCAATCAAGCATCTGTGGGATTTAATGGAAAAACAAGTCTGATCCATGCAGGCCCTACCTCGCAATTTACAGGACTTAAAGCAACTGTTAATGATGGCTTGGTGCCACATACCACAGCACATAGAGGGCTAGTGAAGTCCACGCCTTAATGGGGGACTTATTCAATATTAGCTGGATGGTCATGGTGTTATGGTTGGGCAGTGTAACTAAGAGATTAAACATTACCTAGCAATCTTCATTTAGAATTTCACCGACAGACATGCAGTTAGCTGATAAGACAGTCAGGAAGAGCACAATGTTAGAGATTGACAACTGACATGCTGCAGTTCTCTTATAATTAGCTATGGTTTTTGTTGCCTTTTGTCTCTCAGGTAATAAAAATAATTAAGTATAAGAAAGTGTAGAGGGTATGAAAGTGCTATGGTGAGAATCCCCTGATAGTCAGAACAAGAGTACGATTAGTCCCCCAACCAAGAGGGTTGGGTCTTTAGCTGAGCAGGCTAATCGTCTTGTCTGGTAACTCTCTGTGGGCTGTGAGGAAGTTTGAGTCTGAATCACCCCTGTAACAAAAGCACTTAAAACTTTATAGCATTTCTTTATTATCTATAAATTAAACTATAACATTTTCCATAAACATTACAATGTAATGTAGCTGAAGGCAAGGAAATTAATAAAAAAAAAAAAAAAAAAAAAAACTTTTTAAGCACTTAATACTGTCATGATGAATAATTTTCAGGCTGAGTCTCTGTTGAAGGCACATTATCTTGTCAAATATGGTGCATGTTTATCAGACCATACAGCAATAAGTCTGTTTAAGTTAATATTCACCACAGGTCAGCTGTCATTGTCAAGAGAACTAGTCATTACAAACCATCTGGTTTACTGACTGGAAGCACAATAAAAGAACAAGATGGATTGCAGGGAGCCAAACAGAAACTAATGAATAATTTGGAATGAGTCTAACTGTATTTCAGCTATGAAAGGCTAGAGATGCTGGAGTTACATCTTTCACATTTAAGTTGTCAAACAGATTGTTCAAAATGATTGCCATGTTCAGAGTGCTCTGAAAAGACCATTGTTTTCATTTTGATGAAGGTGACAGACTTCTATGTTGAGGAAATCTCTAAACTGCTAAACAGAATGATTTAGCAATTGGTCTGAGCTTTACACAGATGTTTTAACAAAAATCTACATTTCATGTCAAAACTAAGGCTTAGCAGGTATGGACTTATGACATCATTTTCAAACCTGCCAGAAACCAGAGTGCCATCAAATTCCTGTTCCTCTTTCTCTACCACCACCTCACTTCCTGTTCCACTCTCTCCACTGCAACCTCACTTACACCCTGCCTACAAAGCAAAGCTTCTCTGCTATTAAGTATTTTAACAGTACACTGTTTTTGGGAAATAACACACTGGTTGTGTGATTACAGGCACTGAAAAAGACAGGTATCTTTGTGTCAGCACAAAGAGCCCTCTGGAGGTCCTTGGAGAAGGAAGGCATCGATTTGTCTGCAGCTTCGACTAAACCATCCAGTCAGTCAGTAGTGAAACTTCCACCATGCTCGCTTTGGTGGGTGGGCCATGGGGGCCTTTTGAGCTGGTTCCTCCTGGTAGGGCACAGTGGCACTGTTGTATAGGTCTGTGCTGACGACACAATGATTGGCCCGAATGCGGTCCACTCCACGGAGCAGGTGCCTGTCTCCCGCAGCTCTACAATGTGGCAGGAAGGAGGGCATTTCCTCAGAAATGGAGGGGATCTGCTCATTGCTCAGGTGTCTTTGCATGACATTCCCATCTGCAGGCAGGACAGAAGACATGATCACCAACTCTTCATGACACGACACCACTGTGATCCAGCAGCGTATACAGTTTTGCTCATAAATTTACACATCCCAGGCAGAATTAAGATGTTTTCTATCGTGGGTAAAGGTGACTGATAATACAAAAGTTTAAAATTATTACAAATAGCTTAAAGTTTAATTGCAGAAATGAGCAAAATTACACAAAGTACCTGTGCCATATATGTGCCAGGTAGGGTGGGCATTATAGGGCACAAATTTCCAAAAGTCTATTTTTTATTTTTTATTTTTTTATCTTAATCCCAAAAGCGGTTCCTTTTACTATAGAAATAATCCTGTTAAAAAATTCACATCACAGTATATTTACAGGTAGCTCAAAGCAGCCAAAGTTTACTGGCAATACTACAAAAGTGAAAAACTGCAAAGTGCTGTTATTTCTACTGTAGCTGTAATCAAAATATACCACTTGCAGGAACACTTTATTCTTGTGAGTGTGGAATATATTCTAAATATGTCTATTATTATCAATAATAAAGCCTGTGAATAACACTACTTTGCATGTTATTGCTCTTTTGCATCAATGGTAAAACACAATACCAGAAACAAATACTGTACAGGAAATACACCTAAATGCCATCACTACTTTGACAACAGTATACACTGAATAGTAAGTACATTAGTCACTATTCACTGTTAGTCAGTGAAGTTTCAGTTCTGCCAATTGCTGTTCTGAGAACTGTCACCAGCAAGAGTACTTTTGCGGCAGCCAGGAAACTCGTGACAATGCTGTTCAATGACCTGCATCAGAAACTGTAACTGTTCCTCATTATGGGTTATTAATCTGTTATACTCTTGGAAAAGAGCAACTTCACGCTCTGCATAATCGTTCATGACTTTTACACACACACATACATACATACATACATACATACATACATGTACACACACACACACACACACACACAAAATAGTTGATGCCTCCTGATAATCTGCTCTGTTAGGCCATTCTTCAAGGTCGGCTTCCAAGAAAGCATGAGACAGACTTAGTCAATCGAAGTGATGAACTAAATGTTTAATGACAAAGTTTGCCAGTGTTTTATCAGACAGATTTAAGGTCAACTTGATCCTTCTTCTTCTTTCATTGCATGCACCATCTCCTGTTTAACTGTAATATCAACTCCTTCATCAGACAGAGCTAATGAAATCAGCTCTTCTGATAAATACCAAAGATGGTTACTGAATTTCTTCTCTACTGCCTTGGAGATGTTTGGATTGACGTCTTCATATTTCTTCCATTCCACAGATTTAGATTTAGCTTCTGAAAGCAAATTGATCACTAGTCAACAATTGCCACAAC
Organism: Chitala chitala; assembly: GCA_025773905.1. Classification (NCBI taxonomy): domain Eukaryota; kingdom Metazoa; phylum Chordata; class Actinopteri; order Osteoglossiformes; family Notopteridae; genus Chitala; species Chitala chitala. Next base: position 9,013 of record JABJVR010002476.1, read on the forward strand.
AAACAATATTTATCTGCATGGAATATTATTTAAAAATAAGTAATAGAATGTTTCAGTTAGTGTACTTCCTCTGTAATCTGATATCAGCAAAACTGCGGCATCTTGATAATTGGTCATTTACATTATCACTAGCAAAATTTGGGAGCATTGAGTCAGTTGATACATTCCAAGCTCCTCTAGCAATACTGGAGTAAGATGAATACCGGTCACATGTTTCCTAATGCATGACCAGTGTTGACTGACAGTACATCAGCAAAAGGCCTTATGTCCATCTTGTACAGTTGGAGATTAAATAGATATGGGATATCTTTTCCATGCACACTAACAGATAGGACTGGTAACTGTGGCCTACCTGAGTAACAAATGTGATGTGACCAAGGTGAGAAAACTTTGAAATGTTTCTCTTATGTGGCCAAAACAATGGGGATTCCTACATATACCTTCATTACAGCAATACATAATATCTTACTACTGAAGTCCATCAGCTGAAAGCCTTAACATCATGCAACACAACGGCTTTAGTTATTTGAATTGAAGACACGATATTTGCTTGTCAGAGTCAGCATTTGTATTATCAATAGATAGTTATAGACTACAAAAGGTTATAAAATGTACAGTGCATTTTATAATCAATGCTTGAATCTTCTCTTTGTTTGGGATCAGGAGGACCTGCTGATTGATACAGAGATCTGTATGAAGACCTTGCACACAGAAGGAGATGACAGCACTAAATTGCAAAATGTTTGCAAGCCCAGAGAGGGTGGGAAACCAGTTTAAATTGCACTTCCAGAGGCATTTTTCCCTCGTCTTTGTTATGTTCTGGTTTTATCTTCTTGCATTACACTATTTTATTCATTACACACATGAGTGTATCACTATGCATTTTCCTACAGTCTTGTTAAATCCCATGAGGCAGCATTGATGCAGAGCTGTTTACATAAATAAACTGAAATCAAAATTGAATTCTGAATAAGATGTTCATGCATGTAAGCACAGGAGCAAAGGAGTGAATTGTACTCCATTAACAACTGAACTGAACATGAATTGAACCATATTGATATAAATATAATAACCCTTTTCATTGTTCTGGCCTTTTGCAAAGACCTACAGAGCATCTTTGTAAAAAATGCTTTTAGCTCTAAATAGGAGGGCACAGATGATGTACTATTGCTGTAGGTGAATGAGGAATTTCCAAAAATTGAAAAGGTCAGTATAACAGAACAACACAGGGAAAGTTTTAACTTTTCCATTACCATCTGTAAATGTAAGACAGATATTATATAGACTGTATATTCTGGGAAATATTAAGATGCCAAGACCATTATGTCTATGCATGGGAAAAAAAAAAAAAAAAAAAAAAAAAAATGTTTTTATTATAATAATTTTTAAAGGTTTATAAGTTGTTAGGTATATAGAAAAAAATATAATAGTAGCTTAGATTAACAATATATTTTTTGTGCAACATTAAATTGAAAAATTAAATTCATACTTACTGCTTTTGGGATGTCATGAATTGCACAGCTGAGGCGTGGTCCAAGTGCAAAGAGAGAGGTTTATTCAAGGCATAAACAAGGCTTTGGGCTAAAAATGAATTTCTACAAGCTAACACTAACTGCAATAACCTTCACAATAACCAGTACGGGCTGATACAAGAGGTAAGTATATAAAGACGCCAAGTGGAAACAATGAACAGCTGATAACACTGATTCAATTGACACAATGAACACAAGGGAAAGGCTGGAAGGACATCTAGTGGACATGATGGGCATAGGACTTCACATGGGATACAATTATTTTCTGGCTATTGCCTGTTTTTGGCAAAAGACATTTCTCCTGTAGCCCAGTGTGTGTCTCCTGACACACATGTATTCCTGCTCTAGGTTTGCACTTCTATAAACATCAGCCAACCGACCAGACTGATTAGATAAGGAATACATGTACAGTAGGGGTGTCTTTGAGAAAACACATACATAGATGGAAATCAGGCCTGTCCTGAAGGTTGGGAGGGGGGCTATTTATTACTATTTAACCCTGACTTGAATTATGAAAGTCACAGTCATGATTTTTTTCCTGTGTTTTGTTTCTCTTTGGACATGAAAAGAAAAAACTGAACTTAATTTTTTTTAACAAGCATTCTTTCATTTTTTCACATGTCCCTCTGTGTTCTTAACATAGCTTTTAAATAGCTGTGTACTGTAGCAACCATTATGAATGAAAAGGTTAAAAATGACAATTTGTTTTCATAGCGTCTTTACGCCTACATCTTATGTTTGCATTGCCTTTAGTGCACAAGGGGCTGCTCAGCCAGGGTTCGAACCTGTGAAGGCACAGCTTGCACAAGGTTACCAGGTAATAAAATTAGCCTGCTGAGCTAAAAATATGGGGGAGGCTAATCAAGTTCTTATCCTTACAAACATGGGTTTTTACAGTAACAAACCATACTTACTTCTCTACACTAGCAACCTGATACACAGCCACACTTATTAATTTTTTGTTTCACAACTCAAAACATTTGGCTTGAAACATACATACACGCTCACTGGTAATACTCAACTTTGGATGAGCAGTGTTCCATAATGAAACTGAACATTTAGAATGGGTGGCAAATCTAACACGTGCACACCAGAGATGGGCAAAACTGACATTTTTCACTTTGATACCACTACAAGTATTTTATGTTCAAAATGTACCAATAATAGTACCAATACCTATACCAAATGTATGTTGACATAAGAGAGACAAAAACATCTAGTTTAGTAAGGAGTAACATTTGATTTTGACTTAAGCTGAATTAAACTGTTTTTCAGGAGGACCAGGACCAGTCCAAAGACCATCTCCATTCTCAGAGAGGAGGTGGAGGTGGTGGAGAACTATAAGTACCTTGGACTTCACCTTGACAAAAGACTGGACTGCAAATGCAACACAGAGGCCGTCTACAGGGACAGAGCAGACTCTACGTCCTGAGAAAGCTCAGGTCCTTCAACGTATGCAGCAAGATGCTGCAGATCTTTTATGACTCTGTTGTGGCAAGTATAATTTTCTTTGCTGCTATATGTTGGGGCAGCAGCATCAGAGCCAGTGACACCAGCTAACTGAACAAACTGATCAGGAAGTCTGGCTCTGTGTTGGGGACTTCTCTGGAGCAGGTTGTGGAGAAGAGGATGCTGCACAAACTGCTGAATATAATGGAGAACACTTCACATCTCCTCCACAACCTGCTGATCAGACAGCAGAGCACTTTTAGTCACAGACTACTTCAGCTCTGCTGTGACACTGGATGTTATAGGAAGCCTTTTGTGCCAACAGCAACTACACTGTACAATGAGTATGTGTCTGTGAGTGGGCAGAGGGACCTCCAGCTGTAACAGTATGCCATACACATGTAACCACGTTCTCTTTGCATGCTATTGGTTGACATACAAACGCACCTTACTGTACTGTGACAGATTTGCACTAATGTAGAGTGGAGCACAGTATACTGTAATATACTGTACATTGTAATATTCTTACATTATATTTAGGCTCCTTATATTTTTTCTCTTATTTTTCCTTTCTTCATTCCTGTTCTAATTTCTTATTATACTTTGCTATGGTAGTTATAAATGTGATGCTTAGGTATCGGTAAGTAGCTTGTTTTATAGCTAGAAAGCGCCCTCTCGTGGCGAGGCTTGACGTTAGTAAGTGCAAGTTGTTTGAGAAGTTCATTGTGAAACTGTCAAGGATGAAGTGCAGACGTGTTGGTGGAGTCTTGGCTCGCATAAGCGTCTTTACAACAAAATGAGTTATTGCTCGAAGCTGAAATAAATCGAGCAAAACCAACTCAACTCGTCTGTTAACTGTCTGTCTAGCTGGATAGCTCAGTTACGTCTAGTAAGGACAGAACATACTTTTTTGCTGTTTGTGTTTAGTTGTGATTGTGTTTAGTTGTAACCCACTACTAGTTGTAACCACCGTCTTGCTATTGTAACAATGGAATTTCCCCTTGGGGATGAATAAAGTATTATCCATTCATCCATCCATTTATCTATCTAAAAACAGACAATTGTTTTACATCAGACATAAGAACTGTAAGTTATGGCGACATATTGCTACCAAAATGCAGAAATAAAAAGATCAGATTTGTATTTTAACCTAAAACACTTGTCGTCATAAAAGCGTGAAAAAAAACCGCGGAACGGTGGTCAGAAAAATGGAAGCTTAATTAAACCTGGGAGTCTACGTGTGACCGGTCCGGGAGTTTCCAGATATATATTTATACTTTGCAAAGTGGACTTTATCACTGGGAGGTTCCCGAAGACACAGGAGCCTTTGGACTAATCTTTCAACTCCGTGGGGAGAACTACGTACCAGTGAGCCGGACTTTGTTTTCGTTGCTTTCGTTTTTTTTTTTTTTTTTCATTCGTCAACGTTTATTGCTGATTTTATGTCATTTATTGTTTCCGTGGTGTATATGTGTGGGTGCTGGCCAGTGTAACTGTTGTTGGAAATACATCTCTTGAACCTTTCTTAATCCGACATAATTACTGTGTACTCTCAGTTTAATACAAAGACGCCCCATCAATCGAATTATCCCGTGAGAAATTAGTAAAATCCTGTAAACTTTTTGCGGATTGTTACAACAAGAATCTTTTTATGTTTTTACGTGCAACTTTTGTTATAACAAGAAACTTTTACATTTTTACAAAATACGTTTATATTATTACATCATAGCAAACTTTTGCATTGTAATGTGTTATAGCACAAAACCAGCGTTGTGTTTAAATTAAAAACTTTCACATTTCACAAAACAAGCACGTTTTGTGTTATAGTACAACATTGACACTGTGTTGTAATGAGAAACTTTCTCATCGTTTCTCAAAACCAGCGATATTAACGAGACCTCATGATTCTGAGAATTTCTCAACTATACTCAAATAATATAACATGCCGTTTCAACTGTGGATTGCAGTTATGCCCAGGGTCGGTAACAAACCCTGCAACCAAAAAAATAAATAAATTAATAAAATTACTCCCCCCCCCCCCCCCCAATTTTTCAATGGTCAAATGGGTTGATCCTTGGCTAGGGGGTTCTTCTCAGATGGTTAATTTCCACCATTATACTGGAACATAAACTATGAGCACACACACACACACACACACACACACAAATTATAACCTTCTAAATGTAAGCTCCAAGCAACTTTAATTGTCTTATCAATACTAAACCATCCTCTGTAATAACACACAATGTCGTGTATGGGCCTTTACATCTACAGCTTTTATAAAGCCTACAATAAAGCAATTAATTGGCTACAGTGATTTATTTATGTCTCACACAGTAGTATACAAATGTATGATGATGTTATTTGCATAAAAATGTCCTGTTTTGTTAAGCAAGTATGTAAACATTAAAAACTGTTTATCCACTTGGCCAGAGTTTGCTAAGTGGTTTATTACACAAAGCATTTTGTGTTTTAACAAGATACGCTGGTTTTGTGAAATAACAACAAACTTTGTATGTCAATGTATGCCAGTTTGTATGTCGTTGTAAGTTTGTATTTCTTCTATGTCATTTAAGCACAAAAGTGTCTTGTAAAAACCTAAACATTTCTCATTATAACACAAGAGTATCATGTAAAAAGGTAAAAACATTCTGATTATAATAAATGTTTTATGTTCAAACACAAAACTGAGCATATCTTTTTTATATGGTTGCAGCATCACACTGCCACGGTAAGTTACCCACTGATCATTTGATTTATCGCTTAGTATATTAAATGTATGAAGCTGAAAAATGTTATGATTCAAATCTTGATTGAAATTATTACTTTTCTGTCAGCTTTTGAATTTAGCAAGTGGATAAGCAAAATAATGTGGGCCTGTTTACCGTTACCATGATGGGGATTTTTGTTGTATGTCCTGAACAAAATTAATTATTATTATGTACAGTAAACATTAATAAATGCTGAGTGAGAGCTATTACTAAATTGATTAGTGTTTCTTATGAACATACTGTTTTACTGTTAATGTTTATTGCTACAATAAGCATAATCAGTCACTGGTAATCAATACATATTTTGGCAGCATTTTAAATATTCTTGGTGAAAACACTATATGTCTTAGGCCCCCATTTTTAAACCACTATTGGCACCTCTGCTCATGGGAATGTTCTGCACTTTAAGTTGTGTTGTGTACATTGATTTTGTCTAAGAGGAAAAATTGTACATAATAAAATATTGGTGACCTTTACTTTGAAAATCCGAAGAAGGGAAGTGCTGTTTGAAGTGAAGCTGTAGTAAAAACGCAACTAGAGTACTCAGGGGTAATGGCTTCCTCTGCGTCTAACGCCTCTGTCACGCCTTCGACAGCAATGGCTGTAAGTTTTTTGGTTGTTTTATGACTTGAGCGCTTTGAATAAGTGTTTTAAGTGTACTTTTGTGTCTTGTTGAGATCGTTTGCATCTACTTGGCTTATAGTTATGCTAATACAAAAACTGCGTTATATTAGTTACACTTATCTTGATAGCTGACTTGTGTATGGTCATTAGCATGCTAATAACGGCACATTTTGAGTTATGTGTGAAGTAACGACTTAGCTTTTTTTTGTAAATCAAAATACTTCCTCTTCAGTTTAATTCTCATAGTTTCACTCGTGAGTTTCATCTGCCATGAGTGTAATAAAGGAGGAAGATACTCGCTTCCTGGCTCGTGAAAAACGAGTTTGGTTTGCTGTTCATCTTCGGTAACATACCAGCTGTATAAAACACGTAGTGGGAACAGTACAGGGAGTACAGACGCCACTCTGCTTACGAACATCCTACGTGCGAACATTCATAGACACGAACAAAAAAAAAAAATCTATTTTTGTTCGGAGAAAAGAACTGGGGAGCCGCAGCTAAAAAAAAAAAAAAAAAATTAATTACGTGCGCGTCTCTCCAGTACTGTTACCTACATTCTCTGATACTGTTTGACCTCGTTTGTGACATGGCACGTGTACTGTCATTAATTGTAAGTCGTTTAGGACAAAGGCGTCTGCCAAATTAATAAAATGTAAATGCAAAAATAAATGCAGGAGGGAAGTGTTCTGTCAACCCCCCCCCCGAAAATAGGAACTTTAATGCAAGGGAAAAAAGAACACCTGGCGCGTAGCCAATGCGTCGCCTTCCTAAAAGGGGCAGTCGGTTTGGTGAGTTCGGTTTCATGGTAACGTCTACAATTATATTATTATAATAATACAGTATAAAGGTTTTGTATGTTTTTCTCCTAACTCTTTTTCCCCTAAATCGTTTGAATGAAGTTCCATAACATGGTGATTTTTGGAGATGCTTATACGCTATATTCTGAAAAGTGAAAAGCAATGTTTATTGTAAAAACTCTCCAAAGCAAAATTTACCTATTTTTAAGTGAAATAATCATCAATAATAAATATACACTCTAATTGCTGTTACACATTATGTCATAGGTCAGTTCAATGTATGATTAAAACCTCATGTGTGACATACTAAATAAAAACAAATATAACATTTGTAAGCATGAAATATGCATAACATGAGCAGTTCTACTCAGATTGAAATGTGTGACCCCACAGCCTGCTAAGAATTACCAGACAATAGAATTAACATGCTGTATTAAAGACCCGAGACACTCACTTGTGTATGGTCACTAGTCAGACTCTTGGCATGACAACCAGGAGTTTCTACCATAGCAGTTCTTATTCCACTACATATGCATGAGACAGAAATGAAATGGTGAAATTTTCTGTGACAAAGATAGTACACACCCAGTAAAAATTAATTATTGTCAAAGCTGACCATTGATCAGGTGTCAGTGATTGCAGAAGTCAACCTTTAACCTGCTGGTGTAGGTTTTTAACTGCTTGTATGCAATACTAAGAGGATCAAACAAGAGTGTCCATCCAGTAGGCCAGAATTCATCCTGGAGGCTTGTCGTTTGTTCGTTATGGTAAGTCAGACCTTAACATGTATATTAAAATTTTGTCTCAGAATAAATTAAGAGGAAATCACATAATGAACTTGGACTCCACTGGGCCTGTGACACGTTTTATATAAATGATGAAAACTAGGGATGTCCCGATACCACTTTTTTCCTGACTGAGTACAAGTACTTACATTTGAGTACTTGCTGATATCGAGTTCCCGAAACGAGTACTTAATAATATTGCAGTTGCAGTATTTTTATTATAAAAAATTACAAGTACCAGACAAGTGCAATAACTTTAAACACAGTAATCAGATGTTTTCTTTCTGTTAATGAAACATGTATGTAAGTTCAGCACTACTCAAACATACAACTTGTAAGAAGGTGAACTAAGCCTTTTTGGAGAAGTGAGAG
>JABJVR010002477.1:0-17340 GCA_025773905.1 Chitala chitala
TGTAAAGCGCTTTGAGGCATGCTGTTGCGAAAGGCGCTATATAAAAATAAATTGAATTGAATTGAATTGAATGTACAAAGTTGCTGCTTATATATGTGCGGCCACAGCACTTACACAAGTCTAAACTACACTCTGCTTGTAGCAGTTACACCCCTCATGGTCCTGGTCACCATCAGCAGTACCAAGTTCACTGGTCACTCATCTCACCATGACATGTTTAAGATAATGCTAATTTCTGTGTATATCACAGGAAAGCATGACCAATACTACCTAATGAAACAACTACACTATCTGCCTCTTACCCTTGTGTTCTGTTCCATCTTGCTTCCTATTTTTTTTTGTATCAATCCACATGTTTCTTGTCTTCCTAACTTGTCTTCCTATTCAGTTCTGACTTTTGCTAGACTTTTGAATATTTGGCCAGTGACTGTATAACCATTTTGGGTTGTGGGTGTGTTTCTCTTTTTTGTCTTGATTATTAAACAAAGCTGTGTGACTGAATCACGTCTCGCCTGTGAATGCCCATTGACTGAATCGTGTCTCGCCTGTGAATCCCCATTGACTGAATCATGTCTCGCCTGTGAATCCCCATTGACTGAATCACATCTCACCTGTGAATGCCCATTGACTGAATCACGTCTGGCCTGTGAATGCCCATTGACTGAATCAGGTCTCGCCTATGAATCCCCATTGACTAAATCACGTCTCACCTGTGAATGCCCATTGACTGAATCATATCTCACCTGTGAATTCCCATTGACTAAATCATGTCTCGCCTGTGAATGCCCATTGACTGAATCACGTCTCGCCTGTGAATCCCCATTGACTGAATCACGTCTCGCCTGTGAATGCCCTTTACACTGTGTTTACCCTGCACGTTTCCTGCAATAGGCACTAGATCTACTGCAAAGGTACACTAGAAAAGGGGTTTGTCACAATGAACGAATGAATGACTAGAGGATTTTATTCCATTGGCAGACATCTGCCAAATGTATATATATATATATATATATATATATATATATATATATACACACATACATACATAGTAAGATCAGTAAAACTCAACGATAATTGCAAGTTCTGCCTCTTGACAGTGCAGAGTATGTTTTTGTCCTTACCTTAACATCTCTATGCACAGCAAAATCCTTTTACACAGGAAGAAATATAAATAATGTATATGAAATTTTTAATTATGTAACAGGGAAATGTTTGTAGCTTCATACAATTAGTGGCTGACTGACTACAAAAAAATTAGTATTTTACGAGTTTTTAAAATAAACTCAGTTTAAGATTTAGATTAATTTATTAAGAAAGTGCATTTCTACAAGCAACCAGCTAATGTGTTCCTTATTTAAGATTAGTTAGCAATCGATAGCCATAAACTAGGACTGCTGCCAGCAGTTCAGAGACATCCATTAGCTGAAACAGTCATTAATCTGGTACCCTTGAAGGTACAGGATATTACAGGATAAAGCACTTAATTTATTATACTCTTATTATAGTGCTCTTCATTAATGGCTGTCAAGAAATTTGATTTATCATCTTTTAAATTGATGAAGAAATCGAACTTTACTGCAATTTTTACTATCTTTCTACACTGAAACTTTAAGTCCATTTATTGTTTTAAGAAAATGAAGTAATTCTTGGCAGATGTAAGCTGAGATGTCTCTGTCTTCGGACTGTATCTCTGCAGTCATGCAGCATTCTTCTTTCCCTTCTCCGTGTCTTCAGTTCTGTTTCTCACAAAAAACCCATTTGGATTCCAGAATAATTTTATTACCAGCGGATACATAATGTACGCTACAGCTAATCTAGCTGTACACCACAATGTGATTTAAGCGCCGAACAGAAACCCAACCTGAGTGCATTTAGCATTTCCGGGCAAATATCAATCCTTACAATCCTTGTTATGAACTGCTTTCACCTTCACTCCAGAATGCCAATAACTCTTCTAAACAAACCTTACAATTATCATGTTAAACAGATAGAACAGGTAGTACAGTATAGTACAGTTATAAGTGAAAACTGGGTATTCAGCGTAGGGGTCCTGTTGTCCCCTGATGTGTAACATCCCTCTCTACTTCACTAAAAAAACCAAAAACAACAAACTGGTCAAAGCACATATAAATTATGTAAAAATACATATAAATATTCTTGTATAATAATAATATATGCTCATCTATGATAATGCTCTGCCCGAGGTGCAGACATGCTGAACATATGATGCATATACAGTATCTACCAGTTATGTTCATATTTGTTATGGATTTATTTAAACAGCTGTCCAGAGGGAGACTGGAGCATCCCTGGCACCCCTGGGCTGGGTGTGAGCCCAGTGCAAGGCAAGCTCATACAGGAACTCCACAGGATGAAATTAGAGTCACCAATTCATGAGCTGCACAAGGCACTGATAAGAAGCCAAAGATCTTGGAAAAAAAACCCACACAAGCACATGGTCAGATTTCAGCTCCTAGGAGAGGAGCCACCATGTAATCTACTGCAGCACAGGTCAAAGAAGACTGTTACCACTAATGTTTACTTTGTAATAACTTTTGTTCCTCTTGTCAGAATGAAAAGCATATTACTGTATATCCACACTTATCAGATTACAATAGTTATAACAATAAATTGTACTGTTGTAAAAATAACTAAACATAATAAGGCTGTATTTTGTATACATTCTGTACTTTTACAATTGTGATTATGTGCAGAATGGTGCACAGTGGATTAGTACTTCACACTGTTACATTATACGTCCTTATACGTCCAGGCCTGAGGGTTAAAATTCTGCCTCTGTTCTGTTTGCATGGTCTGCCTTTGCTTTGTGGGTTTCCATTTACATTTATTTATTTAGCAGATGGTTTTATCCAAGGTGATTTACAACATTTCACATACATGTTACAGCGATATTGGTTCTCTGCATTTAACTCATCCCTCTGTGGGAAGCAGAGGGCAGCCATATGCAGCACCCAGGAGGCTAGCTCTAAGTGTCTTGCTCAGGATCACACCTGGAGGCAGGAGTGGGATCCAGACTGGGAGACTTCCGCATCTCAGCCTGATGTTCTACCCATTAAGCTATCAGGCCGGTTTCCTCCAGCTAGTCTGGTTTACTCCCATGGTCTAAAGTTTTAGGCTGATTGGTTGATTTGGTGTTTCCAAACCTATAGTTTGTGTGATTCTTCTCATAGAATGGGTTAGCATCCTGTCTAGGGTGATACCCACCTTGTGCCCTAGGCTGCCTGGGTTAGGCTTCAAACCCTCCCATTAACCTGCACAGGTTAAGCGGTATGTAAAAATGGATGGATGGAAGGTTTGAATCAGCTTCATCTTCTCCACTCTTCTGAAAATACAGGTGTACAAATAAAGGCAATTACATGGAAAATAATCAGTAACATTACTGTTGAATAAAAAAAGTACTTAACAGAGATAGCATCTCAGATCTAGCAGTCCATACAAAAGCTGTCCTGTTTTCAGTATCGGTTATTTGCCTGCTTCTAACGCTGACATCTGGAGAGAGTTCTGATTAGATCAGAACTGTCCGATGCAAAAATTACCTGTCTCCATGGAACAGGACCAAAGGCAATTTGTTACACAAGCACTTGGCTTATTGACCCTTGTGCATGTCTGAGGGCCATACTGCACACACATGCAAACCACTTCGGTTTTAGTAGCTATATCACTAGCAGAAGACAAAAGTCAATGTATTTGTTTCACCATTTGTAACAGTATTAATCATTAAATTACATTTAAGAAAAATAAATGAACACCAGAAATCCTTGTCTGTTCACCGGCCAATGTTTATCTCGGCTCTTATGTTGTTACACCATGTCTATCTCAGAAAGAAAGAAAGACATTCCTTTGTGGCTTCAGGCTGAGTAATTCCTACAGACATGAACAGCTGAATGATACATGTGCAAAGCTTTGTTAAACCCTAATACACAGGCAAGCTGCAGGTGCTGTCGAAGATAACTGTGGAAGAACTGATTGAGGAGCCCTCTGGAATTACCTAACCAAAGCTATCTGTTAATTAATATAGCACAAGAACATACAGTATGACCAAAGCAAGATCATTACTGTCAGTACATTACTATGGGAAATCACTTAATATTGATGAATCTGAAAAAACTTTGGGAAAAAAATTATATATTAAACAATGAAAATTTCAGATAAAAATCAGGTGGCTTAATTTTATCCAAAGTTTCCAACCTTATAACACAGTAATATTTTAAATAATCCAGTAGATCAGCAGTAAGAAAATATTAACAAAAAAATAAAATTTATTACTTAATAATTAATAAATTGAAATATTTGATTAAATTGATACATGATAATATTAATTATTAATGATTAATAAAAACCATGGTGGCAAACTTAAATTACAAGTTTATGATTCAAGCTCTGAAGTCTAAAAGAGGAAGTTCTGGTTTGAGGTGCCACATGTGCTTCCCTCTCAGGTGTCCCCTGACAGTGTGTGTGTGTGTGTGTGTGTGTGTGTGTGTGTGTGTGTGTGTGTGTGTGTGTGTGTGTGTGTGTGTGTGTGTGAGGGCGATTTCCTGAGTCTTCAGAGTGGCAGTTGCTGTGCAGGCCACAGAGGGAATCACAGAGCTGCAGACTTTTCACAGCACTGCAGAGGATCACAGGCAGAAATGGCTGTTGTGAGTGTTCCACATAGGCCAGACAGTCAACACACCATGTGCTGCAGATATCAGTAATAATGGGCCATCAGAGTTGAGAAAAAATGGCAGTTCTTTCTGCAATGATATTTGCAAAGTTTTTGCCTATTTCATGTTTGGGTAGATATTAACCCAATCCAGTATGCACTGCATATTCATACATGCAAGTCATATAAGACTGAGGCCTTTACCTAAATTCCACATTAAATTTTTATCGTGAATTTTTAAAATAAATTAAGTTGCTTTCGAGTGGACAATTAGATCCCTACTTCAAGGCTGGAGAAACATTGACATTTCCAGTACAACAGTTAGAAGGTGAATGCTAATTACAGTTATAACAACAGCCTTCTGGGTCATATGGGGGTCAATTGGTAGCACTCTATCATTGAGGGTGCTGGGTCAGAATATGGTTTCTGATCATTGTGTGTGTGTGTGTGTGTGTGTGTGTGTGTGTGTGTGCATGTACAGTTTCCCCTTGCATCTATTGTTTTCTCACAGTTGTTCCAGTTACCATTCTCTGTCGAAACACATGCAAGTCATGTTGATTAAGGAAGTGTCTTTCTTTGCATGTGCTCTGTATTGGGATGCGGCTGTGGTGGACCTTACTGTATAGTACTAAATATGCAGTTTTGTTATCTTATACCATTCAAACATTAACCTTAAAATGTTCTTAAACTATATTCATTCACTTGTCAAGAACTTCATTTAAACTCAACAAGTTTCAGCAACATCACAGTTTTGGTGAATGATATTAAATAACCTAAGTAAGCTTTGTAACAGACTTTCAGAGGACATGAGTTACCCTGAACACTTATGTTGAAACTGTAGCTCTTCCTTCAATTCAATTTATTTTTATATAGTGCCTTTCGCAACAGCGTACCTCAAAGCTCTTTACACAGAAAATTGAAGAAATCAAAGAATTAATACAAATGAATAAACTTGGACTCTCTCCCCAAATATAGCCCCTTACCACCTACATAACATTTGTGAACGCTTACCTTTTCCAACAATAAACACATACATCACTGATTCAGGCACTAAAGGACTCAGACAACAATTACATCAAAGAGATGAATGCTGGCACCGCAACTGTGTCCTCCTCCTGTGTGGTTTGCACTCTGACACAGAGCAGACCTTTGTCCCTTTAGACCTGCCTGTTCTCTCCTCCACATGAAAATGGATTTACAATCTGATTACATACTCAGTAAACAGAAGGCATTTCATGTATGTAATGAAATAAAACATAAAAATAACTAAATATATCTGGGCTAATTAATACGCATCATGTGCTTTTACATAAAAATCCATGTCTGACATTTATCGCTCATTTAAACCACTGTAACATCACTTGCTCTTTGACCTCTGTTTCTGTTAGTTGAAGCATTTGAGCAGCTGTTGCCCATAATAATGATTCATGATGACCAGTTTTAGTGTGTGGTTCGGTTACGCAGCTGCAACACAATCAGTCAAGACCACTTATGCTCTCGTGCAATGGTGGTGTGTGACGTTCATTCACGTACACACGCACACACACACACACACACACACAATAACAACCTCTGAAGGAATGGTCCCACCCCTTGCCTCTCCAGTGTTACCCATTAGCCAGATTGTTCAGTACATCACTGCAGATAGAAGTTATTGCTCAGTAACCATAGCAAACACAGTCAATTACCCCACTGCACTCCACCGCATGGCTACAAAATCTAATTAACTTTGTGGACCAACTGAAGAATTATACGTTTTCCAATAGCGCTACTATCCCTTTCAATTGCTTAAAAGACAATGGGTATTCCAAGGATTTCACTGTTATATTTAAACGTTTAAATATTTTTTTTTTCACATTTAGGTTTCCTTTGTTCTGAAATGTAACTAATATAACAACATACAACTCTAAATTGAACCGTTTTCTTTTTTTAAGAAGTTTTGTAATGTTTATGAAATAGACCTGATTGGTTAATTAGGATTTCTAATTACAATCGTAATAACAATCAGCTTGGTAATCTTTTTTCTTTTCTCTCAATGTTACTCGTTTCTGTCTGTGCAAGCTCATAATGGCTTGTTAAGGTAATGACACTCCACAGTAATTATTAAAGGACAGTAAAGTCCATTTAGACCCCTCTGTGGAATATTGCTTAGACATTTTAAATGGCTTCAGTATCTAACGGGAACAGTTAAGTTGACCAGGCGTAGACATGCTGTTTAATAAAGACACTGTGGTTAAACCTGAGAACCAATAGCTGGATAGTGTCCCCAGTGTCACTTTTCTGTTCAAAAACAGGGGGATGTGACAGAATGGATAACATTTCCAACTCCATGCAGATATAGCTAGAAAAAAAAACACACAACAATCACAAAGTTTTCAAAACTTGTTCAAATTTAGTTTTCACACAATTTTTAAATGGCTTAGGTGGGTGCACGACAGTCTTACGTAGTTCTTATGCAGTTTTGGGATGCGCTGATGTTTCCATTTCATTAGCCAAAGGTGCTTCTGAAAATGGTCCATAATAATAATACAAAAAAACTGACATTCAGCAATATTTTACAAAAGGTTCACAAAAAAGCATGAATGGTGCAGTGGCCCAAAAAAGTATTTGGACACTTAAAGTATACATAAAAATATCAATATCAAGCAAAGATCCTGTGCTTTGCATGCGTGCATGCTTGTGTGTGCGCGTGCGAGCTTGTGTGTATGCTTGCGTGTTTGTGTGTGTGCACCCGCCCTCTTTTTAGCCGTGGCCTGGTGGCACAATGGGTAGAATATCAAGCTGGGATACTGAAGTCTCCTGGTTTAACTCCTGGCACAGCCAGATGTGTTCTTGAATAAGACACTCAGCGCTAGCTCCCTGGGTGTTGCACGTGGCTGGCAGCCCGCTGTTCCCCCCCAGGGGAGAGGTTAAATGCAAAGAAGAAATCTCCCTCCGGAATTAATAAAGTACATAAAATGTTTATGCTGATCTGTCAGAGTTGCATTGTTTCTGCAAACAAGTGTTGCTTTTGACAGAAGTAATTTTATTTTTCTTTATTCTTTTTCTTTTTTTCTTAACCTTTTTTTTTACAATTACTGTCAAAGAACTACTCCAATATCATCTGTAGAGGGGGGGTATGACTCAATTATCTTTATGAGCATACAGGTATACTAAAAATCACATTATCCATGAACATGTTACAATACCCCTCCTCGAACTGCCACCTTAAAGTGGTGGAGGGGTTTGAGTGCCTGAATGACCCTAGGAGCTATGTTTTAAGGTGCTAAATGCCCCTGGTAGGGTCACACAAGGCAAACAGGTCCTAGGTGATGGGTCAGACTAAGAGCAGTTCATAAACCCCTTATGCTTAACAAAATGTCAAGGACTGTTACGTCACCCGGAATGGCGTTACCGGGGCCCCACCTGGACCCAGGCCTGGGGATGGGGCACGCAGGCGAGCGCCTGGTGGCTGGGCTCATGCTCACGGGACCCGGCCAGGCTCAGCCCGAAATAGCGATGTGGGCCCACCTTCCTGTAGGCCCACCACCTGCAGGAAGGAGCAATAGGGGCTGGTGCATTGTGGCAGTCCTGGGGGGAGGCCTTGGCGACTCAATCCCTGAACGATAAATCTGGCTATTGGGACATGGAATGTTACCTTGCTGGGGGGGAGGAGCCGGACCTTGTGCGTGAGGTTGAGCGGTACCAGCTAGATAGTCGGGCTTACCTCTACGCACTGCCTGGGTTCTGGAACCCAACTCCTTGAGAGACGCTGGACTCTCTTCTATTCTGGAGTTGCACATGGTGAGAGGCGGCGGGCTGGGGTAGGCTTGCTCAAAGCTACCCGGCTCTGCCGCTATGTGTTGGATTTTTCCCTGGTGAACAAGAGGGTTGCTTCCCTGTGCCTTTGGGTAGGGGATAAGTCTCTCTCTGTTGTTTGTGCCTATGGGCCAAATAGCAGTGCAGAGTACCCGGCCTTCTTAGAGTCCCTGGAAGGGTGCTAAAAGGTGCCCCGACTGGGGTCTCCACTGTTCTACTAGGGGATTTCAGTGCCCACGTGGGCAATGAGAGTTATCCTTGGAGAGGCGCAATTGGGAGGAATGGCCTCCCCGATCTGAACCCGAGTGGTGTTTTGTTATTGGATTTCTGTGCCAGCCACTTGTTGTCCATAACGAGTACTATGTTCGAGCATAAAGGTGTCGACCAGTGCATGTGGCACCAGGACACCCTAGGACAGAGGTCGATGATGGACTTTGTGATCGTGTCATCCAACCTCCAGCCAAATGTCTTGGACACCCAGGTAAAGAGAGGGTCAGAGCTGTCAACTAATCACCACCTGGTGGTGAGCTGGATCCGGTGGTGGGGGAGGAAGCTGGACAGACTTGGCAGACCCAAACATATAGTGAGGGTTTGTTGGGAATGTTTAGCTGAACCCTCTGTCAGAAGGGTCTTCAACTCCCACCTCCGGGAGAGCTTCAACCAGCGGGAGACTGGGGACATTGAGTCCGAGTGGACCATGTTTTCCACCTTCATTGTCGATGCAGCTGTAAGGAGCTGTGGCCATAACGTCTCTGGTGCCTGCCAAGGCGGCAATTCCAGAACCCGGTGGTGGACACCGAATGTAAGGGATGCCATCAAGCTGAAGAAGGAGTTCTATCGAGCATAGTCGACTTGTGGGACTCCTGAAGCAGCCAATGGGTACCGGTAGGCCAAGCAGGCTGCAGCCCGGGTGGTCATGAAGGCAAAAACTCAGGTCTGGGAGGAGTTCGGCGAGGCCATGGAGGAGGACTTTCAGTCGGCCTCGAGAAGATTCTGGCAAACCGTGCAGCGGTTCAGGAGGAGGAAACAGTGCTCAGCCAAAACTGTTTACAGTTTGATGACCTCGACTGGGGATATTGTCGGACGATTGGAGGAATATTTTGAGGATCTCCTCAACCCCGCAGACACACCTTCTGTAGAAGAAGCAGAGGCAGGGGACTCGGAGGATGATTTGTCCATAACCTGGGCTGAAGTCATGGAGGTAGTCAACAAGCTCCTTGGTGGCAGGGCACCGGGGGTTGATGAGATCCTCCCTGAGTACCTTAAGTCTCTGGATGTTGTGGGGTTGTCTTGGCTGACATGCCTTTGCAACATAGCATGGCAGTTAGGGGCAGTACCTCTGGACTGGCAGACCGGGGTGGTGGTACCTCTTTTCAAGAAGGGGGACCAGAAGGTGTGTTCCAATTACAGGGGGATCACACTCCTCGCCCTCCCTGGGAAAGTTTATGCCAGAGTGCTGGAGAGGAGAGTCAGGCTGATAGTCGAAGCTCAGATTCAGGAGGAGCAATGCGGTTTTCGTCCCGGTCATGGAACACTGGACCAACTATATACCCTTACTAGGGTGCTCGAGGGTTTGTGGGAGTTCACCCAACCAGTCCACATGTGCTTTGTGGACCTGGAGAAGGTATTCAATCATGTCCCCCGTGGCATCCTGTGGGGAGTGCTCTAGGAATATAGGGTCAGGGGCTCTCTGCTAAGGGCTGTCCAATCTCTGTATGACTGGAGCTCATGTTTGGCTGAATGAATTGGCTTATGAATGTTTGGCTCGCATTGCCGGCAGTAAGTCAGACCTGTTCCTAGTGCATGTCAGACTCCAGCAGGGCTGCCCTCACCGGTTCTGTTCATCATCTTCATGGACAGAATTTCTAGGCACAGCCAAGGGTCAGAGGGAATCTGGTTTGGGTACCAAAGGATCTCATCTCTGCTTTTTGCAGATAATGTTGTCCTGTTGGCTTCATCAGGCCAAGACCTTCCACGTGCACTGGAGTGGCTTGCAGTCGAGTGTGAAGCAGCTGGGATGAGAACAGCACCTCCATGCTGTTGGTTCTTGACTGGAAAAAGGTGGTTTGCCATCTGCAGGTTGGAGGAGAAATACTGTCTCAAGTGGAGAAATTTAAGTATCTTGGGGTCTTGTTCATGAGTGAAGGAAGGATGGAGCGTGAGATTGACAGACGGATCGTGGCAGTGGCACCAGCAATGCGGCCGACAGACAGGTCTATTGTGGTGAAAAAGCAGCTGAGCTGAAAGGCAAAGCTCTCGATTTACCGGTCAATCTACGTTCCTACTCTCAGCTATGGTCATGAGCTCTGGGTCTTGACCAAAAGAATAAGGTCTCGGATACAAACAGCTGAAATGAGCTTCCTTTGCAGGGTGGTTGGGTGCACCCTTAGAGATGAGGGTGAGGAGGTTGGTCACCAGGGAGGAGCTCAAAGTAGAGCCTGCTGCTCCTCCACATCGAGAGGAACCAGTTGAGGTGGCTTGGGCATCTGTTTTGGATGCCCCCGGAACGCCTCCCTGGAGGGGTGTTCCGGACATGTCCCACCGGGAGGAGACCCCAGGGAAGGCCCAGGACATGTTGGAGGGACTATGTCTCCCGACTGGCCTAGGAGTGCCTTGGTGTCCCCCCGGAAAAGCTGGAGGAGTTGTCTGGGCAGAGGGAGGTCTGGGCATCCCTTCTTAGACTGCTAACCCTGTGACCCGGCCCCAGATAAACGGGAGAAAATGTGTGGATGGATGGATGGATGTTACAATGAGCTTGAGAACCAGAATGGACTTATACTGCCACATACTTTTGTGCCTTAATTTTGAACAGTATGTCTATTGTTTTATAATGTAAATCTGAACCAATATCTTTTTTGTTAATAGTTTTGGTTGAAAAATGTGTCCATATACTGCTTTGAGATCTCTGTATGATGTTGAGATACAACCACCTATTTATTATACCACCTTATCCAGTTCAGGGTCACAGGAAGCCTGGAGCCCATCCAAGGAAGCACAGGGTAGGGGACACCCCAGGCAGGGCACACACACTCTAGGCTATTTGCAAACACCAATCAACCTAACCTGCATGTGTTTAGACCATGGGAGGAAACTGGAAAGCCTGGAGGAAACTTACCAAGGACAAGGAGAACACACAAATTCCACGCACACAGACCCAAAGCAGGAACTGAGCCCCAGACCCGGAGATGCGAGGCCACAGTGCTAACCACCATGCTGCCTGAGGTACATGTAAATATCAATTTATATTACCAAGTGCAGTTTTTTCATATCAAAAGGGATATATTGTCCAGTTTGATAAACATACTGTAAATAAGCAAATAATTAAATTTATAAATAAAGTTTAAACAAAGTAAATACAGTAAAGAAAGTAAATTAATAATAAATAAGCAAGTTTAACGCAGGAAACTACTGTATTTTTTTTTTTTTTTTTTATTAACGACTTGCCAAGCCACTTAAATGGTTATTTGCCTGCCATTTTGTGCCAGGAATTCCTTAATCAGGTAACAGCATTATAATACCTCGACATGACATGAGAATTTGCTCCCCTCTTCAGGAGGAGCTGCTACATTAGTGCAGCTTTCTGTAGTCTCGGACATCAGCCACGGCTGTGGACACTGACCTTGAAGCTTGTGTTTCTCTGGCCACGTGAGCATGCCAGCAGCTGTGTTCGGTACACTCAGTGCAGAGAGGACTGTGACAAGAAGCCTCTTTTCACAAGCAGTCACTCATGCTCAAACAGCAGGTTCAGGGACTATGATCTTGGAGGAAGTGAGGGAGAATAGTGGGATGTAACCTCTTCTGAAAGAATAGATAGCATGTTTTTAATCATCTAAAACTATTTTAAGATATTGGTGGAAGTGAACAGTGGTTTTAGGGCCTCATTAGCTACAGGGCCAAATCAGACTACAGGCTAGAAGTGGATTACCTGGTGATTTGATGCAGGAACAAGATGCTGAAAAGGACTGACATCTGGTGAACACAGTGGCCAGGATAATATGCTGAAATCACTGTCATGCTCCTCAAACTGTTCTCAAATGCTCCTAGCAACATGGCAAGGGGCATTATCCTGCTGGGACAAACCTGTGCCATCCAGATAGACAGTCATAAAATGGTGGACCTGGTTCACCAGGATGGACAAGTAGCCTGAGGGATAAACAAACCCAAGGATTCCCAGGAAAACATTCCCCACACCAGTACGGTACAGCTGCCTCCCAGTCTTCACTGGTCAACCAGGTCAGGAAGATGCCTATTAGCTTTCCACCAAACCGTCCACTTGACATAGCTGGAAACATGATTCATCAGAAAAGGTGATGCTCTTCTGATCATCAATGGTCCAGGGGCTAAAGTATAGCATAATTTGCAATTTCTACCCATCAGTTTGGGTACCTTACAAGCACATCTACTCTGAAGACCCCAATAAAGCAGGGTTTGTTGGACATTGGTCTCAGGCACAGTCCTTGGTCTGCCTTGATTAATCTCCTTGGTCAGATGCTGCATCACGGCCTGTCTATTGGCCCATACAAGTCAGGATAGCTGACATTGTCCATGTGTATCACTGTACTGAGGGTGTCCGCCACTGGCCCACTTACTGGAAATCTTTCCCTTGTCCTTCCATTTTTGGAGCACCCTAAGTACAGCACTGCATTAACAGCCCACAGTCTCTGCAGTTTCCTTTCTGTTTACATCCCTCAGCCAACAATCACACAGTTCTCAAATACTCTTCTTTCTCCATTTTGACTCTTCTGGTTTTGCTTCTGGTCATCATGCCCCTGTTCTATTACATCCCATTGATGTATTGATTTCTTTATTGCTGGGCAATGCCAATTATTCTAATAATTCTTTTCAGGGGTGGTAATAATATTATGATTAGACAGTGTTTTTTGAGAGCTTAGAGGTGGAGATAGTCAGGAACACTAAGCAAAACTAACCTCATCTGGTACCTCTTCACCTCCTCCACAGCCAAAAGCAGAATCTCCATTTACTGTCATCTGATAAAAGCCTATATTTCACCCTCCATCCTCACTGAATTGTACAGGGAAGAAATGGACACCGTATCACTGTGTGGTTTGCAATACCCTGGACTGCAAAACCCCTTCAGTCAGTTTTTTATACAGCTGCTACAATTACGGCTACATTCCCCTCTGTCCAGGACACTTTAATGCATCGCAGAATCCTCTAGGAACCTAGCACTGTGAGGGACCCACCCTCATGGACTCTTCACCACTGTAACAGGGCACCTTTGCCTGGGTATGATTCCATATAGCCACACCCACACGAAGGTACCAGGCAGGAGGATCAGCCCTCTGTGCAGACCACTTCCATGTAGGGACCTAATTTAACTCTTGTTCTGAGAACCTTGGGTTATTACCACAGCAGACTGATCTACTTGTACTAAAGCATTGCTCCTATAAACACTCCAAATTATGGAATGCACTAAAAGTTGTTTTAATATTTCTTGTATGAATGATGCTAAATAATTGTCTCTGGAATGAAATTTAACCTGTTATAATATCACTGTCGTAATGCTTAGATCAGATCACTTTTCAGATTTTAATCCCATCAGCTTTACAAGAATTGCTTTATCAATATCCATTCAGCTCACCAGTTCACAAAATTCATGAAAACTGTATATGCGAAGCCATCTAGTCTGTTGTAAATAACATGTATCTCCACGCCCCTCTAAAACGTACACAAAGGCAAACACATTCAGTTTTTTTTCTAAGCCTTAAAACTACAGACATGGAGATTTATTCTTATGTCTTATTATTCTTATAACATGCATGCACAGTCTGCAGGGCTTTGCACATTTGCCCTCTACAGCATCAAGTAGATGAGAACACCTCTTACAGAACATTCAGTTCAGCTCCTGGTCCAAGCATTAGTCATCTCAAGATTGGACTATTGCAATTCACTCCTGGCTGGCCTCCCAGCCTCTGTGACGTGGCCTCTCCAGAGGATCCAGAATGCAGCAGCACGTCTTGCCTTCAACATTCCCAAATGCACGCACATCACTCCCTTGCTCATCTCACTACATTGGCTTCCGGTCCAGGGACACATCAAATACAAAATCCTGATGCTTATGTTTTTAATTGGGACTGCTCCAGGCTACCTGCCATCCCGAACTAAGTGCTACATCCCCTCCCGTTCTCTACGGTCTGCCAATGGGAAGAGACTGAATGGTAAACCTAGGCTCTTCTCATCTCTGGCACCTAAATGGTGGAATGAGCTTCGTCTTGCTTTGAAGACTTCATCATCCCTGTCCACATTCCAACAGCAACTGAAGACACGTCTCTTCAGAGAGTACCTCAGAACCCCACCTTTATCATGTCTGCTGCTTTATTACTCCATTGTTGCAAGGCTGTTTGTTTGTACATGTTTTTTTGTACAAGGCTGTACATTTACCCTTTATTTGTGTGACTTGTGTGAGAATTGCTTGACTTAATCATGGGCACTTTGATGATAGGACAGCACTTACTGTCAGTTAGATTTTCTGAGACTGTTTGACCTCATTCGTGGAAATATACATGTACTCTTATTCAATGCAAGTCCCTTTGAACAAAGGCGTCTGCTAAATGAATAAAATGTAAATTTAAATGTTATTTACTTTATTCTAATTTAGTATTATACACATCGGACATGTTCCAGGACAAGCACAACAAGGCTGTATGAGAGGAGATGTCAAACCTGCGCCCCTCCACCAGCCTTTCAGACTCATGTTAGGCTGTTCCACAGCCACATGTGCAAACTCGGGGCTGGGTTACACAGAGGCATCCGGAGTAATTTAATGAATGGAATCAATACGCTGTCTGGTTACAGGGATAAGGACTCCTCTTACAATCAGATGGAAAGCTTCTGTGGGCTTACTGGCATAATCTAAAAAAACGTGTGCCTCTTGAAGAATTTTGAGGATAATTAAATAAATACCTTAAATGACCATCTTTTTTGCTTATATTTTTAAGTATCAACATAGTGAACAAAGTGCTCCTTCAAAACTGTAAGGGATTCACGGCCATGAGTTAGGAAAACTGGTGTGCATTTCAGTCCGTGATCTTAAAGTAAGTGAGGGTAAATCGAGGTGGAGCTGCTGGGAATTAACATGTCCGCCAGCTCCAAATAGCCCTTCTCCTTGGTGAGAGAAACACTACGTATTGGTAAACACAATTAGCTCTTAAAACCCACGCAGAACACTAACCAAACACTGGGCTACCACTCACACAAGAAATGGACATTTTTAAATGTCTAACTAGAGCCATACAGAGTAGAACTCTGGTTTGTACACATTGCTTGTGTCTGAAGAATCTACTTTCCCAAATGAAATTAAATAGCTCCACATCCGCTTCAGACTTTTAACTCAATCAATATATCTCAGCGGTGTCCTTTTGCATATGCAACGTAATCCTACTTTTACAGACAAATACAGCATTTGTTGTACTGCTTACAGATTGCATTAAAGATAGACAGAGAGATTAGCACAATAGGTATTACGCTACAGAACAAATGTTGTTTAAAAAAGTAATCAAACACCTGAGTTTGTACTTGTTGTACGAGGACTATCTTAAAAGTCATAACATTACATGTTTAACTAAATAAAGCTGTGGACACTAAAAATCATCCATTACAAACAGTGCACAATCTGCACCAAAAAAGGTCATGAATAATACAGGGTGTGGTTGACTAGCACCTTGGGAGAGCATCAGCTGGTGTGTTCTGTTCATTTTTGTCCCCACAGATTCCTCCCTTCTGCCATACATTTCTTGGTTATTTCTTTTTATTCTCTTCTTTAGTTACCCCATGACTCTTGGCTTGCCTCTGGTTCTGTTTCTTCAGTCCCTTTTACACTCCTGGGAAATTACCACCTCCTCCTACTGCTGTATCTGTCTGTGGTTCCTGTTCTCCTTCTCATATTACATTTCATTAGGAGACTTAAATGCAGTTTTCTGTGTTAGAGAGCTTAACAGGTACTGTTTAGCAGAATGCTAAATGTCCTGAGAAAAATGTCAATTCAGTAAAACTCATGTTTACTTTCTGGTCAAAATAAACAGGTTTGATAGTGCATGTATAAAGCACTGAAGGGAGCATCTCTAGTGGGTTTTCTTAACAATATTTTAATTCCCTCATGCTGTGCTGCATTCAGAATGATGCCAGCCATTTATGACGATGATGCATAAGAGGGTCTGTTTCTTGTAAGGACTCGAGTCCCAGGGGACTCTGTACTGGGAACTCATTGCTATGATGCATACATACATACGCCTGCCAAAACAAGCCAACTATAATAGAAATATGAATTTACCACTTTCAGTTATGTGTGATTTTAATGATGAATGAATTCTCATTATGCACCGATATCCCCCCCACGATTTTTAATATTCCTAATGCAAGTACATTCATTTCAGATAATTTTGTCATTTACAATAAATGCACCAAAATTTCTCCATGGTTTTGAAACTATGGTTAAACTTTATGACTTAGACAAAAAATCCTGATTTTAAACTTTAATTTCACGTTTTCTAATAAAATGCACTTGAACAATTATTCAGACCTGCTAATATATTGAAAGTACTTGTTAAAAAATCCTGAATGCAGAAAGTGACTCTAATAAACATTAAATATAAAGCAACATAATGAAAAAAATTTCAAACAGAAGAAAATAAGGCAGTTCATCAGTTTATCTGCATGCTCTAGGTGTTATGCTTTGTGACAGTTGTGTATTTTCAACTAACTTTATCATCAAGTCACACATGGTGCTTTCCCACTGTTAGACAGCTGTTCCATACTGCTTTTGGGAGTTTCTTAGCTGTACACTTACCTATGCTGAACTGTTTTGTACCATGGCAGATGAGCCCTGCCCAGGACAAAGACTGAACTATGTGAAATTCCAT